>PVLA01016567.1:0-20286 GCA_004027455.1 Hydrochoerus hydrochaeris
GGCCAGGTGCACAAGAGCCTGCAGAGGATCCGGGAGCGCAAGTTGGCCAACTTCATCCCCTGGGGCCCGGCCAGCATCCAGGTGGCGCTGTCCAGGAAGTCGCCGTACCTGCCGTCCGCCCACCGGGTCAGTGGGCTCATGATGGCCAACCACACCAGCATCTCCTCGGTGAGCCCGCCTGCGTCTCTGTCCCTGTGGGTCCCCGGCTGTGCTCCCCACCCCTGACGTCCCCATGACTCTCGGGCTCTGCTCGCCCCAGCTCTTCGAGCGCACCTGTCGCCAGTTCGACAAGCTTCGGAAGCGAGAGGCCTTCATGGAGCAGTTCCGCAAGGAGGACATCTTCAAGGACAACTTCGACGAGATGGACACGTCCCGGGAGATCGTGCAGCAGCTCATTGATGAGTACCACGCAGCCACGCGGCCCGACTACATCTCCTGGGGCACCCAGGAGCAGTGAGCCAGGCACGCGCCCCGACCGTCTGCCTTACCGGGTGGCACAGGCCCCGCCAGCCAGCCCCTCGGAGCCCAGATCAGGGACCTCACAGATGTCACACATACACGGAGGTCACATGTACAGTGCACCTTATGTTTCCATCTCCTTCTGAGACACCCTCAATAAAGCTCTCTAGAAATCCAGTCTGCAGTCTCCTGTGAGGCTCAGAGCTCTGCAGGCTCCTGTGAGGCTCGGAGCTCTGCAGTCTCCTGTGAGGCTCAGAGCTCTGCAGGCTCCTGTGAGGCTCTGCAGAGCTCTCGCAGCTCCCTGACATCTGGTTTCTCCCATGTCCTGCACCCTTGGCTCTGAGCAAGCTGCCGCCCGGCTCTTCCTTTGGTCTGCCCTTTCCGGGTGAGAAGCCCCACATCCGGGACCCTCTCAGTCTGGTCCTTTCTAGTTACAGGTGACAGCCTGCCAGCTGTGTGCACCCACATCAGTGTGTTCTACCATCACTGCACCCACAGGCCAGGGGCCACCACCCCGCCCTTGGCTTAGCACCTGGGATCTCAGGGTCCCAACTTGGGGGCAGGACTGGGGATCCTGGCCAGAAAGCCTGGTCCCAGTGGCTGGAAGTTTGGAATCAAGTGGGGTGCCCAAGGCCAAAACCAGACCCCCAGGGCCAGCCGTTTCTCCCCCTGTAGCCCCGTGAGTCTGTCCAGGGCATCAGGACCTTCCCCTTCTGGGGAAGATGGGAGAGTCGTGAACTTACAGGACCCAGAGTGCAGAGCCAGCTCTGGACCGTGGCAGGGAACCTGCGGCTGGGGGCCACTGCAGGCTGTGCCACAAAAGCTCTGAAAAGCCTGTGGGCTGCTGGTGTTGCAGGAGGTCCTGTGTGCGCCAAAGGTAAAGGTGATACCAAAGTGACACCCAGGCGTGGTGACACACGCCCATAATCCCAGTATTCAGGAGGCAGAAGGATCACTGCAAGTTTAAGGCTGGCCTGGGCAACATAACGAGATTCTGTCTCAACCAGGAAGGATTCTCTTGGTGGACCAGGAACTGGTTCCTTGTGTGTTCTTGGCAAATGCCCACCACCGAGCCCCAGGCCCGGTCCATCGGCCTCACTGTATAAACGAGAAAACGGAAGCCCAGGGTGACTCCCCACCAGCGTGCCTGCCAGGGAGCTGTGGAGCCGGGCTCCAGCTGTCTGGCCCCTGGGATTCTGAGCCCTGCACTGTGCTGTGTCCCAAGCCAGCTCGAGGGCCGGCATCAGAGTTGTCACGTTGAGATCTTGGAGCCATGGCAGAGCTGCTGGTGGTAAAGGACGCTGGCAGCTTGCATCCGGGTGCAGAGGGTCAGTTTTCCCTGCAGTGGGGTGAGAAACTTGGCGTCTGTTCCCCTGAGAGTCTGTCACCCAGCATTTGGGCACCTGGTGGTCTGCACCTGCCCTCAGGAGGCCCGGGCTGGGGCTGGGGCTGGTGCATCAGCACTCACAGACTGCCAAGGGTGGCGAGGAGGGCTCAACACTGCAAAAAACTTCCTGCGGCTGGAGGGAGGTGGTTTCTCCTGGAGTTGGGCAGCCCTTGCTGGGCTGGGAGTGGTGTGCACGGGCGGGCCCCTTGCACCTCCCTCATTAGAGGCCTTCTCTTTGACCCCAAGAGAAAAGCAAAGCGCTCGTTCCCCAAGGTCTCCCCTCCCCCAGATTTCATGCAGTGCTCTGCCTGTGACCATGGGGCCCCTTGAGGGACAGACTGGTAGGGAGGCCCCGAGTGTCATCACAGGGTCACAGTCCGTCACCATCACCTGCTGGGGGCTGTGCTCTGGGCAGTACTGAGCAGCTGCCCACTTCCTGGTGGGAGGAAGCCGCCTCCAGGGACCCAGTGCATACCTGGCCCCTGCCCTTCTCTTCCTCCTGCCATGTCCCCAGGCTCCTCGCCCCAGTCTTCCCCCACCACGGCCTCCTGTCACTGGGCCGGCGCTACATGGAAGAGCTGAGCTCCCCAGTGTCATCAGGTGCCATATGCAGGTAGCACCACCACCGCAGGACACAGAGCTCCATGGGTGACAAAGGTCACCCCAGAGCAGCTTGGATGTCCACGTGGGGCCAGGGATCTGCAGCAGCGCTGTACCCTCCTAGGACCGCTGCGCGGGTGGGCGAAGGTGGGATGGCAGTGGGCAGCAGGTGGTACTAATGGTAAAGTCCCACAGGCCAGCAATGGACATGTCTCCACTGAGACAAGGTGCCAGGAAACGAGTTCATGCAGGGTGCTCTGGCCACGGACAGGACCCTCTGAATAAATCAATGAGGGCAGTAGCCACACAGAGGAAGGACTGGGTGTGATGTGGACCCCGGACCCTGGAGTGTGAGAGACTGAGCTGGAGCCCGAGGTGCATACCCAGGAAGAGACTGTAATGGACCTGACACTTAGGGACCATAACTTCAGAAAGTGTGGATTTTTTTTTTCCATTACTGAGGATCAAACCAAAGGTCTTTGCCATATCCCAGTCCTTTTTATTCTTTGTTTTGAGGCAGGGTCTCACTGCCTAGGTTGCCCGGGCTAGCCTCAAACATGCAATCTTCCTGCCTCAGCCTCCTTGAGTAGCTGGGATGACGGGCATGTACCTGCGCCTGGCGGAACGTTCTGGGCTGCCTATGCGTCACTTCCTAAGTTTTAATTAGACTCTCGAGGGCCTGATCTCTACAGCCCAGACAGAATCAAGCTACTTGCAAAGCTAGGACTCTGCCCGCCCCGCTGGGACTGCCCCTCCCAGTTGCCTCTGGCTGGATCTGACGTAGCAGAGGCGGGTGGCCTGCCCTCCAGCCCCCAGAGCCACCAAGCTCAGCCTGTTGGAGTGCCAGCAGCACTTTGTCCCTCTGATGTGGTTTTGAGACTGAAATTGCCACCTTGCTCATTCCTGGGGGCGCTGGGCCAGCGCGTGCTCCTAAATTAAAGGCAGCACAGAACGCTTGGACAGTCCCAAGGCCACAGGTGCCAGTGAACAGGGCCCAGGGAAGCCCTGCTGCACACCTGCCCAGGAACTAAGCAAGCATTTATTAGAAATGGAGACCAGAAGCCTGGCTTGGTGGCATGGACCTGTAGTCCCAGCTGCTCGTGAGGCTGAGGCAGGAAGACTGAGGTTAGTTTGAAGCCAGTCTGAGCTATATAGTGAGCCCCTCCTAAAAAACGCATATTCCTCCACGCCTGACAGGAGTGAAGACAGCTGAGATTCTTCCACTAAAACCCTTAAGGTTCAAGGAGTCAAATGGCTCAAAGCACTGGGATTTCTGACATGGGCCCTCTGGCCACTGTCCCTGTGGGCGCCTTCTACAGGGTGCCATCACACCTGCGTGGACACAGCCCCACGCTGACATCTGTTCCCCTCCAAGATCCAACACCAGACGCGAATGCTGAGCGGATCTGCAGCAGCTGCTCGCCGCAGCGGGCACAGGAGGCGAGGAGCTGGCATCACTGCAAGACCACCCACGGAGCATGGCAAGGTCGCCAGGGGACACATTCTCCGGGACAGCCTGGCAGCGGCGGAGGGGCTGGCCAGGGTTGTGAGAGGCCTGAGACGGGAGTGGGGGTGTCCCGGGGTCACCAGGCAGCAGCTGGGCCCGGAGGGAACTCGGCCGCCAGCCACCTTGGCCTCCCTCCCAGCCCTGTGCCCGCTGAGAATCCCCGCCCTGTGCCCACCCACACTGGGCTCCCTGTGCCTAAGGGAGAAGCACCCGAGGCTTCTGCTGTCCCCCACTTCAGCTTCCGGTTCTGAGAACTCCGTCCCCGCACCGTGAGGGAAGGAAGCAAACTCCAGTGCACCAGCCACAGACAAGGGTCCCGCAAATCATAAAGATGAGGAATGGACTGGGGTTTAGATCAAGGGGCTAAAGAAGGCCAGATGGGCTGAGAGTGGTAGTGCTTGCTTCTAATCTCTGCACTTGGGGAGGCTGAGGCAGGAGGATCCAAGGCTGGGTTCAGCCTGGGCAACTTAGCAAGACTCTGGCTCAAAATAAAACATAAAAGACACTGGGAGCGTAGCTCAGTGTGAAGGTCCTGGGTTCAATCCCCAGTACAAAAGATAAATAAACGCTCCCATGGGGTCAGAGTGTCCCTAGACACCAGGTGTCCCTTCTGCAGTTTTAATTCCCCATAGTCCAAACTATGAAGGGAAACCAGGCATTATGGTGCACGCCTGTAATCCCAGCACACAGGAGGCTGAGGCAGGAGGATCTTTGAGAGTTTGAGGCCAGCCTGAGCTGCATAGTAAGTTCAAGCCCAGCCAGAATCACATAGTGAGATCCTGTCCCAAAAAACAAAAAGTAGAAAATTCCAAAAATAATTCACAAGTTTTAAATGATTTTTACTGCAGTATATCGTCATAATTGTCTTATCATCAGTTATTGTTGTCAATCTCTTGTTTTTTTCTTTGTGGTACTGGAGATGGGGCCCAGGGCCTTTGCACTGAGCTGTAGCCCCAGCGCTTCCTTTTTCTTTCTTTCTTACCCGCATTTTTTACCTCCGAAAGCACAGTGACTGGGCACCCGCCTCCATCCACAGGCCTTGTTCCAAATTATTTTTCAAACAGCCCTGCGGTATACCCGGATGTTTAGTTTATTCCTCTAAATGATACTTTGAGAAACAAAGTATCTAATGCAGTTTCTGCCATCGGGCCGTTTCAGTTTAAGACTTATTTCTAGAAGCCCAGGACCTGCAGAGCCGAAACTACAGGGGAAAGTTTAAAAACACCAGATCACTTTAGAGCCCACTCGAAAACGCCTCGGCCTGGTCACACACACTCCAGACTCCGCGCCACTCAAACCCAGGCAGGCCACTCTTTGTCCCCTCAGAGGGTGCTGGGCTGGTGCCTGCAGCAAAGGCCCTAAACCCTCCCCCCCATTCCTCCTTTTCCCTCTCTCTGCTCTTGCTTCTCTCCCGCGCAGAGGAAAACCTGACACCCGAGTGTCACCGCCCGTCCGTCCCCAGAAGCAGGAGTGTCCTCCTGTAACTGCGTTGAAGTCTTCCTCCCAGTGTGAGGCTTCCTCATCCCCACTGCATAATCTCATAAAACAGTTTGCAGGACATCTTGGACTTCTTACCTTCTGCCACTTTGCTGGGCAATTCTAAGCACCAAATTCTTTCTGATGACTTTCAAATGTTTGCTTTGTTGCCACGTTTCCTGGAAAACATCCAGAGGGGTGCCAGACATGGTGGACTGCGCCTGGCATCCCAGCACTCGGGAGGCTGAGGCAGGAGGAGCCTTGAGAGTTGGAGACTGGCCTGGGTTACAAAGTGAGCTCAGGGCCAGGCTGAACTGCATAGTGAGAACCTGTCTCAAAAAGATAAGATGATAGATAGATAGATAGATAGATAGATAGATAGATAGATAAAGATACAAGATACAATATATATCCAGAGGGAGAGCCTCAGGGTCCACCCCCTCCCATGAAATTCAGGGAGTCAGGGACCATCTCCCTCATGGTCATCCCTAGTGAAAGCTCTGCAGGCAGCCAACCCAATGCCATTCTTCTGCTATTTTCAAACAGGTCAAAAGGAACTAGTTGCCAGACCAAAAAAAGAGGCCTGATTTTTTTTTTCTTTTTTTGAGATAGGATCTTGCTGTGTAGTTGAGCGATCCTCCTGCCTCAGCCTCCTGAGTGCTGGGATGACAGGCTTACGCTAACCACACCAGCTAAGAGCTCTGGATCCTAACTGTCCTTCAATAGGAAAATGCTCCCTTGCCAAGTGACCCTCGTCACATACTCCTCACTAATAATGTCATCAGCATTTCTGCTCCAGTGGGCTTCATTTTGTTCAATTCATCCTGATCAATCTACTTCTGAGTCTTCTTCTTTTTCGGGGGGAGGTTATTTGTTGAGGCAGAGTTTCATCATGTGGTTCAGGTTGGCTTGAGCTCACTTTGTAGCCCAGGCTGGCCTCAGACTTGCAGTGACCCTCCTGCCTCAGCCTCCCGAGTGCTGGGATTGCAGGTGTGTGCCTGGCTCTTTCTTTTTCTCGTCTCCATCTTTCTTCTTCATCAGAGCCAACCTCTTCTCTTTCTGCCTCTGTTTCTCCTTTTGCTTTGTCTTCCTCTTCCTTCTCTGCCATATGTCACCACTCACTTCTTTCTCTCATTCCTTCCCACGAAGAGGAACAGCGCAGCCGGGGAACTGGGGGTTTCTTCACCATCTCTCGCATTCTTCTTTCTTCCCCGGACTCAGCGTGGTCGTCCTTCAGATGAAGGGACCTGTGTCCCTCGGCCCATGGGTCCGCTGCTGACGGTGCTTGTCGGCTAACCATGGTCAGTGTCATCTGGTCGTCTGCTTCGTCACGACGCTTGGTCATGGTCACTTCCTGTGACAAGCAGGCTGAGTAGAAGCCCACAGCACACTGGCCACTCGTGGAGCTGTCCGCAGCAGCCCGTGACACATCCACGGTGGCCTTGGACCCCGACTCGGCAACGGCGCAGTCATCCCGACGCACCCCGGTGCCACAGTGGGGGGCAGCGAGCTTGCTGGTATGGAGTGAGGCTAGTGTGCAGCTCCTGGCCAGAGCCGCGATCACCGGGACCTGTCCAGCTGTCGTGTCTGATTTTGTCCACAGCATCGGGGAACTTGTGGTCGGCTCCTGCAGGGAGATCTCTTCATTCCACTAGGAAGTGTTGATCACCAGGGACATCACCTGGGCCACTTCTGCCCGGAAGGTGAAAGTCCTGCATCTGCAGGCCGCTCCCGGGTGCGGTCTCCTCGGGCGCCTTGGCCAGGCACGCAGGGTCTGCCACGTGGCTGCTCAAGGTGCCGAGCAGCCCCCTTCCCCCCATCTGGAGCCGGGGTCTCGCTACACTGCACTGGTTTGTTAATCTCTCACAGCGCCCCATTTAGAGATGAAGCCACCTTCACGGTGTGTGCAGAGAAGCGGAGCACCCAGGGCTCTGTCTGTCCGCGGCTGAGGGGTGCTCTGAAGGCCAGGAGGCATCCCCTCGGCTCAGGAGTGCTACACTAGGCCTTCTGGGGACTTGGCGTGAACACAACCTCCCATAGAACAGCGACTTCTCTCTCAGACTTTCCCCACCTGGGGGGCCAGCCGAGGAGGCCTCTGCCTGGCACGGACCTGCCATTCCTACGGAGAAACATTCCTGTGGGGGGCTGGGGATTTAGCTCAGTGGCACAAGTGCCTGTACAGCAGACACGAGGTCGTGAGTTCAATCCCAGCTATAAAAACAAAAACCGGGCAGGGGGTAATGTTTTATGCCTGTAATCCCTGCACTCGGGAGGCTGAGGCAGGAGGAGTGCCAGTTCAAGAGCTGCTTAGGCAATTAGCAATTTAATAAGACCCTGTCTCAAAACAAAAAGTAAAGCCTATAATTCCAGCACTCTGGAGGCAGAGGCAGAAGGATTAAGCTGGAGACCAGCCTGGGCTACAAAATGAGCTCAAGGTCAGCCTGAACTGCATAGCGAGACCCTGTCTCAAAAAGACCAAAATAAATAGAAATAAAAATGAAAAGTAAAAAATAAATAAATAAATAAATAAATAAATAAAGGGAGGGTTGGGACCAGGTTCTGGGGGCGCACGCCTCTAGTCCTAGCACTTGGGAGGCTGAAGCAGGAGCATTGCCGGGAGTTCAAGGCCAGCCTGGGCTACATAGTGAGTTCAAGTTCAGCCTAAACTACACAGCGAGACCCCGTAGGAAACAAAGGCGGGGGGCGGGGGTTGTGGGGCTGTAGCTTGGGGAGAAGGTTCTGGGTTCAACCAGCAGAACTGGAAACAAAACTCCCAAACTGCCCCCCGGACTGGGGATTGAACCCAGTTCTTCACACGGGGCTACATCCTCAGCCTTTTCTTCCCCACTAAATTGCTAGTTTTCCCAGGTCGCTCTTGAATTTGTGATCCCCCTGCTTCAGCCTCCCCCACTCCAAAGACAGGCGTGGACACCACGCCCACTCTCAGAACTCTTGAAATAGGTCTCTGAGGCCACCGTTGACACTGTGGACTACCATGTAAGTCTCAAATTCGGTGAGTAACCTCTCACCGAAGTTTTATTCCACAATCTAGCCCAATTGTAGCCTCTCACTGTGTATTTCCCAAAAAACGCAATTTAACCCAGCATCCTCACCTGCCCTTCAGAATGCTGTCACTATTAAGACCTGTGTCCTTGGATGGGTCACCTTCTGTGTCCTTGGATGGGCTTCCATTTATTACTCATTCAACAAACACTGCAAAACTAGTAAATTCTAGACACCGCGCTAAGAGCGGAAACGACAGATGCACAAGATACTGCCTGGCTGAAGAATCCTCCCTCCCTCGTTTCAGTGTGATTAAACACTGCAGCAGGCAAGACTGGTCCTGCCGAACAGCAGGTCACCTCCCATGCTAACTCCAGCACAGGAGGCTAAAAGCACTCAGAGGAGGCAAGCGCTCCTCAGGGCAGCTTCCCGGCCTGACCGCCTGGGTCGGGTGGCGAACCTTGGCACGCATGCCGCAGCGGCCCCTGCGTTACAGCGGGACGCTCCCAGAGGTTCGCCGTCGCTAGTGCGGTCACTGCAGGAAATCAAATCAGGCAGCGGAGGGTGCCCGAGACACAAAGGGGACCCGGCGCCTCCCCGCTCCCCGAGCTCGGGCTGCGCCTGCGCACCACTCGGGCTCCAAAGCGTCTTCTCCGATTAAAATATTCATTAGTTTTCCCGCCTCCCCCAGGGTAAACGCTCGTGTCTGTGTGGTGCTCAGGACCGTGCAGTGTTAGGAAGACGTCTCGGTGCACGCGACGCTGCGCAACCTGGACCAAAAAACGCTCAAAATCCAAAGTGTTTCTGGACGGCGTGACGCACACCCGTGAGCCCAGCACTCAGGAGGCTGAGGCAGGAGGATCCTCTCGACTGCCAGGCCAACCTGGACTACACAGTGAGTTCCAGGCCAGCCTGAAATACATAGTGAGACGCTGTCTCAGGAAGATAAAACATGACGGGCCAGGAGGAGACCCAGTCAGCAGCTGCTGAGAACCGGCCATGGGGGAACACAGGCGGCTGCAGAAGAAGGCAACTTGCCCGCCCTCTTGGTGAGCGCCTCCCTCGGGCCTGAGCCAGGAGGAGGCCTAGTGAGCGGCTCCCACGAGCCTACCAGTGCGTGGGCTTGGACTCAAACATCCCACCCCACCCCCGTTAGCAAATGGGGACAGAGGTCTAAGCATCTCTTGGGAGGATGACGTTATGCAATACAGCAAATATGGGGCCCCCCTATCTTCTGTTTGAAGGCAAATGTTCTTCACTGTTTTGTTTCATTATGATTACTGGTGTTACACTATTCAATATTCTCTTTCGATTGGTTTTATAATGTTCTGTCTTTGGTTTGATTTTGCTGTACCTAATTAAAAGAACAACTATTGTGAAGATAACGAGATACACTACAGCACCTATTACTGTGATCCGGGTGACCTGCTGTGATGTTCTGTACCAATTTCACTGCATTCTCTCGATTGGCTTTGTTCTGTCTTGTTCTGTTGTATTTTTACTACCTTCAAAATAAAAATAAAAAGAAGATAAAACATGGGCCAGGAATATAGCTTAGTGACACAGTACCTGCTTGGCAAACATGAGGTCCTGAGTTCGATTCCTGGTATGCAAAAAAAGATGAACAAAAGCTGCCAATTGGTACATACATATGGACTTTATATCCTGACTTTTGAAACTCAGGCATTCAGCAGCTTCTTTGGTCTGTGTTGTGTTCTTGGTGGATGCCTTAGGACTTTCTATGTTCGGCCACTTTTTATTCTATAAATAAGAGAGAGGGAGGGAGAGAGGGAGGCCTGCAGTCACAGAGCAAAGGCCGCCGGAGCCTGGCACATTCTTTCTCTCCCTCCACACATCTCGCCACCGGCTCTGGAGGCAGAGCTGGTGCACAGAGGACGCCCTGGTTAGGGAGGATCGGACACGGGTCGCTTGGATCCTGTTCCCTTGATCCACCTGGGATGGACCAGAAGCGCCGTGGCCCGCTGAGGTCTTCTCCAGGGCTCCTTGGCCTCTGCTCCTCACCTGAGCCCCGTGCCCACTCGGACCCCCACGGAGCATCAGAGACCACCCCGCTGGCCTCCCAGATCCGGTCCCAGACCCACTGAGCCTGGGCAGAAGCCCAAGTCTGAGGCTGCGGGAGGAGGAAGCCCGAGAGGCGGTGGCGGAGGAGGAAGCCCGAGAGGCGGTGGCTGCCGCCAGGACCAGGAGGTCCAGACAGGAAGCTGAAACTGTAAGTGAAACTCGCTGAGAGGATGAGCCGGGTGTGGTGTCACACACCTGCCTTGCCCGCAGGCTGGGAGGCCGAGGCAGGAGGACTGCAGGTTCACGTCAAGCCTCAGCAACCCAGCGAGGCTCCCCTCAAAACAAAAATGACTTTTAAAAATTGTTTCAAAGGGCTGAGGAGGGTATGCAAAAGCCCTGGGTTCAATCTTCAGTGACCAAAAAGTAAACAAAAAAGAAAAAATTGAAGAATCCCCTCAAAGTGCTAAAAAGACAGAATGTTCTCTTTTTTAATTAGATTACTAGATTTATTTATTTATTTTTAAATTGGATTACTAAATAACTCTTTTTAGAACTTTGTGGTGTTGATTCAACAAACCGAATGACAGAGAACAGAAAACTGAAACTATGTCAAAAGTTAATTTTTAATAACAGTCTCCTAACTAGTTTTCATTAGCCCAGGAAGCCTGCTATGACCGAAGGGTATTTACACTGCACTACACAGAGAGTCCAGCTGGACCGCAGTGTTCAGCATAGAAATCAAACAAGCGATGGAAACTGTGGGAACAAACCAAGAACTTAGCCCACGTTCTGGGTGACAACTACCATCCCAGCTACTAGGGAGGCTGAGACAGGAGGATGTCAAATTGCAGGGCAGCCTGCACAAGTTGGTGAGACCTCGTCGCAAAATAAGGGCTGAGGATGTAGCTCAGCAGTGTAGTCCCCTAAGTTCAGTCCCTAACCAGTCCTGGGTGGGCAGACTTGAAAGTACCAACATAAGATGAGTTAAATACTCAGGCATGGTGGTGCACGCCTCTCATTCCAGCACTTGGGAGGCTGAGGCAGGAGGATCACCGTGAGTTCAAGGAAAGGCTGGGGTGCATACTGAACTCAAGGCCAGTCTGTCTTAAAACAAACAAAACAAAACAAAACAGGGCCCGGGATTTAGCTCAGTGGCACAAGTGCCTGCCTAGCAAGTGCAAGGTCCAAAAAACCCCAAAGCAACAAGAAAAAACAGTATTGTCATGAAACATAGACTCCATATAGTAATATAAACAATGAAAGCAAAAAACACATAAAATGAAAAATTTTTAAGTGTGCCCCTATTTGTTCTCTAAGGGGGTGTAAATATGTATCAAAATGCAACCCCTTGTTTCGGGAATGTGGTGTGAACTCTCTGGCAGTGGTGCTGATGGCACATGTGCCCCCCACACACATTGACACACACATTTACACACACACACTTACCTTAGCGTCCCAGTGACTCCAAAAGCCCACCTGCATTTGTGCAAGGTGCCGCAGCAGGAGGGTCAGAAGTTCTCCGAGCCCAGCCTTGGCCATTTATCGAGACCCTGTCTTAGGGTTTTACAAGGGTGGGGCTCGTGGCCCAGTGTGACAGCCACATTGTGTGTCCACAGACACACTTACTGTGTACACAGAATCACACCTGGGCCCTCACACGTGTGTCAGGGCAGCGAGAGACCAGGAACCAAGGCCAGGCCTTCGTGCGCACCAGGCCGGCGCTCCACTACCTTGGCTCTGAGCCTACAACCCCAGCCCCCCTTTATTTTACTTTTAAGACAGGGACGTGGGCTGGGGATGTAGCTCAGCGGTACAGTGGCTCCATGGCAAGCACAAGGCCGTGAGTTAGATTCCAAGAAAAGAAACAATAGAAAACAAAAGAGAAGACAGGGACTTAATAAGTCCCTAAATTGCCCAGGCTGGACTCAAACCTGAGATCCTCCTGCCTCAGCCTTCTGGGGCACCAGGGTGACAGGTGTGCGCCCGCAGTGCCTGGCTGGGTCCACCCACCTCTCCTTTCCTCCTCCATCTCCACCCAGCTCTGCAGTCTTCCTGCTCTGCCCCGCTTCCTCGCTTGGTATTCGCACCTCCAGATCAGTACCAGGCCTGGCTCCACTGCCCTCCGCCTCCATCCAGAGGAGCTCAGCACTCAGCACCCTGCACCAGTGACCTCCCCTCCTCTCGTCCCCTGGCCGAGGAAATAGAAGCCCTGGTGTCCGCGTGCACCCCTCTTCCTGGTGGGGGGTCTCTTTCCTGCAGTTAATCCTGGGCCTCAGCCGTACCCCAACAACTCCTGTTCCCAGGGCCCTGACAGCGGGAGAGCCCCTTCCCCGTCCCTCCGTGTCCCTGCACAGTGGCATCTGCTCTGCTCTGGAAGCCTGGTCCCCTCTCTCCTCCACCACAGGGCTGCTTCTTAGCTTTTTCACACCAGAGCGGCCTTCCTCCTTGATGGATAATGGTCTTCAGATTTAGAAAACAATACGCACAGGATGACATGGGACTTGGTGGGCTGAAACAGAGTTGTGACAGCCGGGTGTGGTGGCGCTGCCTGCGATCCCAGCACCAGGGAAGCTGAGGCAGGGGGATCTCTGGGATTTGGAGACCAGCCTGAGCTACATAGTGAGAACCTGTCTCAAAAAATAAAGAAGGAAAGAAAGGCAGGAAACAGCCCACCAGACCCCCAGGGTGGCAGTCAGGTTTACCGTCAGGTCTCTGGGCAGACTCCAGGTCCCCGCCGGCCACGGCCACCAGCCCTTCAGAAGCTGGCTGAATCTGCCCCAAAATGGCGACACCACCACTAGGGGAGGCTGTGACCTGGAGGGCAACCGGATGGTCTTTGAGAAAGGGAGAAAGGAAGACAAAGCCCTTCCCAGGCTGGCTCTGGCTGCGGTGTTTCACCAGCTCTGCGGCGGGTCCAGGAGAAGGGCCCAGGAGGGAACAGCGGGAGGGCCCAGGCCCCGGCAGGGCCTGTCCGGGAGGGGAGCCCGGCGACTCCACAGTCGGCAGAGGGCAGCTCGCCGTCCAGATGGAAAGACTAGAGCAGTGTCCAGTGCACAGCAGCCTCCAAGTAACTTCCAGATGAACCGAAGACCAGGGAACCGGCAACGCTGGCCCGAGCTGGGAAGTGTGGCAGGCTGGCAGATGGGGACAGGCGAAGGTCGCCTCCACAAAGTGGGAAGTTTGCAGGGCATAAAGGATAGGATGGCAGCGGGGCGAGGCAGCGCACGCCTGTCAACCCAGCACTCTGGAGGCTGAGGCAGGAAGATCACCAGGAGTTCGAGGCCAGCCTGGGCTATCTAGCGAGACAATGTCCCAAACAAACAGATGAGCGTACAGACCAGTAAAGGGAAAGATGGATAACTTTGTCTTTGCATTAAAATGGAAATGGCAGGTGCGACGCCCCGAGGGACAGTCTGGAGTCTCCTGTCTGGAAAGTGCTGCAGTGACACCCACCGGCGGGGAGGACGCTGGTGACCATGATGGCAGAAAGCGCCTTCTGGTTCAGAAAGTTCGCTATGGGCCTAGAGGTTCAAGTGCCTTCCTGGTAAGCTTGAGGTCGTGAGTTTGATCCCCGGTACCGAAAAAATCTCAGACCAGGGGTGGCAAGCGGACTCCCCCCTGAGAACGGTTCTGCCCAGAAAGCCAGTCGCAGGGGCCCCGGGTGTTTCCTTCAGCAGAATTATTCCCTTACCGGAGCCCAGTTCCCGGCCCCCAGTGAGCAGCAGGCAGCTCAGCTGACCGACTGTGTGACTTTCCTCGGAAACTGACCGGTCGGGCCAGGGTGCAGCTCAGCCCTGTGCCGGCGCAAGGCCGAGAGCCTTGCAGTGCCAAACAACAAACAAACAAACAAACAAACAAACAAACAAACGTCACTAACTTACCTCTGAGTCCAAGGCCACTTTCGGGATCCTGTGCACTGACAAACAGAAAAATGTAAAATTGTTATTTTCAATTGAGCAGATGAATGAAGCACTCAGCCGTCCTTACACGTGTGATGTAAAGTGTACCCTATCTTGTCCCTAAGCCTTATGCTGAAGAGTGCGGCAGTCCTCATGCTGAAACAGGCAGCAGTCTGGCGCTGGCAGTGTTAGGCAGTTTACACCCCCAGTGACCAGGCATGAGCCCTGCTGCCCCAGCGCACGCCCGTCCACGTCCTAGTGGGTAGTGGTGGCGCTGCCTTTGGGGCCACAGGGGAACCACACCAGGGCAGGGCCTGCGCTGGTAGGCATGATCCACCCTTGGGAGGACAGGCTCTCTCCCTCCCTGCCTCCCAGGAACCCGTAAGATGGACACTGAAACGCAGCCCAGGAACAAGTGGACACTCCCGAGTGAACCAGTTTGTTACTGTTCCAATTTTTTCCAATAGTAGCAACACAGCCACTGCCGGCAGAGGTGGCTTAGCGTGTGGGTGGGAAGTGTTCGGTGCCGTCCTCTCCTCTCAGAGGACAGGACAGGTGCAGTGTGGAAATCACAGGCCAGACTAGAGATCAGTCTGGAGCACAGCTTTGCACGCAGGAGGCCCTGGGTCTGATCCCCAGCTCTGCAAACATAAATGAATAAGTAAACACAATAAAATCTTCTCTATGACAAAACACATGGTTTGCAACATGCAAGACAGCTGTAGACTGCAATAGGGTCAATTCATGGAATAACTCAAAATGCCTAAGAAACAACCCACGGAAAAATGGACAAGCTGCTGGGTGTATTGGCACATGCCTGCCATGCTAGCACTCAGGAGGCTGAGGCAGGAAGGTCACTGTGAGTGGGAGGCCAGCCTGGACTACACAGCGAGACCCTGTCTCAAAAAAAAATTTTTTTTTTTGTCCTGTTATGATGACAAATGAAGGTGCTTCACTTTTCCTTTTTCCTGACCATTCTGGACATCCCTTGAGAATTGCTGCCTGTACCCTGTGCCCAGGGCTGGTGGCATAGCTTGGAAATAGAGCACACGCTTAGCCCGTGCAAGGCCTTGGATTTGAACCCCAACATTAAAAACAAAACAATAAAAACAGGTTAATACATTCCTTGCCTTTTTTTCCCCTGGTTCTAGGCAGGCTTTTGCTATGTAGCGTTTTAAACTATGTAGCCGAGGCTGGCCTTGAACTCCTGTCCATCCTCCTGCCTCAGCCTTGCCAGGGCTGGAATGATAGGCGTGTGTCACCACGCCTGGCTCTTCTCTGACATTATACTCTGGCTCCCATTTATATACAGTTTTAAAGTGAACAATAGTGGAAAACCCAGGATGCTGCCATGTGTCTGTCTGGGTGTGTACATGCGCACATGCTGGTGTGTGGTGCTGGGGTTGAACCCTGGGGGTCCCGACCACTGAGCTACACGCCCAGCCCTTGCTTATGGATTTCACAGTGCTGGGGATCGAGCCCAGCCTTTGCACTGGGCTGTGTACATCCCCAGCTCTGTTCTTAGTTTTTAATTTTGACATAAAGTCTCTCTGAGTTGCTAAGTTGCCCAGGCTGGGTTCCAACTTGTGATTCTCCCAACCGCCGTCTGCTGAGTAGCTGGGATTACAGATGTGCAACCCTGTGCCTGGCTTTTAAACTCTCTGTGATTTAAAATAACACAAATCACCATGAGATAACACTTCGCAACCATTAGGATGGCTATTAACAAAAACACACAAAGTTATTAGTGTGGGTGTGGAGTGGACCTGCATCACCAACAGGAACGTAAACTTGTGCCCCTGTTGCGTATGATGATTGATCAAAAAATGAAACAGCCAGGTGTCGTGGTGCATGCCCGTCATCCCAGCACTCAGGAGGCTGAGGGCTGCCTCGAGGTCAAGGTCAGGCTGAAATACAGAAGAAGGAGGAGGAGGAGGAGGGGCAGGGGAGAGAAGAAGAAGAAGAACAAGAAGGAGAACAAGAAGAGAAGAAAAAGAAGAAATAAACAAAGAAAAGAAGAAAGAAATAGAATTACCATATGATCCAGCAAGTCTGCTTCTGAGCGTACATCTAGAAGAAAGAAAAGCAGAGACCCCAGTGGGTATTCATTCACCTCCATGGGGAGCCATGTCATTTGTAGTAGCTAACAGAAGCTGGCATGGTGACACACAGCTATAACCCCAGCACTTGGGAGACTGAGGCAGGAGAACTGCTGTGAGTTCGAGGTCAGCCTGGGCTCCGTAGTGGACTCTGCCTCAAAAAGAAATAAATAAAAATAAAAGAACATAGGGGCTGAGAAGGGCTGGATGTGTAACTCTGTGGCAGAGCAAAGCCAGTAATCTCAGCACCAAGGGAGGCTGAGGCGGGAGGATCAAAGTTCAAGTCCTACCAGGGCAAAGTAGTGCATGAGAACCTGCTTCAAATTAAAAAACAAGAGGCTGGTGGTGTGACTTAATGGAATATTACCCAGCCTTCAAAAAGCAACCCTGATGCGAGATATCAAACGCAGGAACCCTGAGATTCCACTCTAAGGGAAAGGGGACACGCACAGCATGACTGCAGGAGTCAGGCTGCGAGCAGAGCCTTGGTGCCCGGGGCCTGTGACGGGGACGGAAAGCGATCCTCAGAGAGCCCTGAGTTTCCAAGCGGGAGCTGACAGAGTTCTGGGGTGACTCAGCGCGAGGTCCTCCATGCCACAGAACTGAGGGCTCCCGAACGGTTACAGGGGTTAAGCTTGTGCTGCGTGACACCGCGGACAAACCAGAGAGCTCAAGGCAAGACGCGGGCGGGGCGGCCCCCGGGCCCGCAGGTGGCCTTAGAAGCCCCAGCGTCCCGGCGCAGGCGCAGACCGCACCGGGCGTGGGGGTGGAGCGCGGTGGTCGCGCCTCGCTCTGCGCCTGCGCGGGCCCAGCGGCGGCGCTCGCGGGAGAAGATGCTGCCCGGGTTGGGCTGCGCGGCCCGGCGGCGAGGCCCGCACTGCACACGCGCAGACCCGGCCCCGCGTCCCCGGCCCGCAGCGCGCTTCCCGGGCGGGCGCCGCCGCGATGCCCCGGGAGATCATCACTTTGCAGCTGGGCCAGTGCGGCAACCAGAGTGAGCGCGGGCCCGAGCTCCGGGGGGCGGGGGGCGCGGGTCCCCGGGCCCCGGCCTTGACCCCGCTCTGCCCCCGCAGTCGGCTTCGAGTTCTGGAAGCAGCTGTGCGCCGAGCATGGCATCAGCCCCGAGGGCATCGTGGAGGAGTTCGCCACCGAGGGCACCGACCGCAAGGACGTCTTCTTCTACCAGGTGGGGCGCGGGCGCGGGCGGGGCGCGGACCCCCAGTGACCCCCAGTGACCCCGGCGCCCCGGCCCGCAGGCGGACGACGAGCACTACATCCCGCGGGCCGTGCTGCTGGACCTGGAGCCCCGCGTGATCCACTCCATCCTCAACTCCGCCTACGCCAAGCTCTACAACCCCGAGAACATCTACCTGGCCGAGCACGGCGGCGGCGCCGGCAACAACTGGGCCCGCGGCTTCTCGCAGGTACCGCCGGCCGGCGACTCGGCGACTCGGCCTGGCCCGGGGGACCCGGGCTGCCCCAGGCAGCAGAGGGAAGCCGAGGGCCTGGGCAGGTTCCCTGCAGGCCCCGCATGAAGAAGCCGTCCGGATTGAGGGCTGCGCCGAGGTCACTTCGGGGGCCCCAGTGTCTGGGTTGGAGCCTCTAGGAGAGCCCCCCTCACCCCATCCTCCTTCTGCCTCCCTTAGGGGGAGAAGATCCATGAGGACATCTTTGACATCATAGACCGAGAGGCCGATGGCAGTGATAGTCTGGAGGTGAGGTTCTCCCTGGGGTGTCAGAGAAGACCTGCTGGAGAATGCTGGCGGCCTGAATGGGTGACTGAAGGGGCAGTTCAGTTCAAATCCCGTTTTGAGCTGGGATGTGGTGGTGCAGGCCTTTGACCTCAGCACTCTGGGAGGCTGAGGCAGGAGGATTGCAAGTTTGCGCCACCGCCCTCCAATGGCCTAGGCAATGATCTAGTGATTTAGCAAGACCCTGTCTGAAAAAGAAAAAAGGCCTGAAGAGATAGCTCAGTGCAAAAGTCTTGGGTTCAATCCACAGTCCTACAAGGTGACTAGACAGATGGATAGATAGGTACACAGATACACAAGTGGATAGACAGGCTCGATGTGGTGGTGCAGGCCTGTAGCGCTATCACTCTGGGAGGCTGAGGCAGGAGCCCATCTTGCACAACTTATCCATTTAGTAGCCCCTGTCTCAAAATAAAAAATAAAAAAAAGGCTCAGGGATGTAGCTCAGCCCAGAGTCCCCAGGCTCAATTCCCAGTAGTGCAAAAAATCACTCAGTCACTCAGTAATGCAGGACGTGTTTGAGGCTCGCCCAGCGTGGCATAGCCAGGTAGGGAAGGTGTACTCCTTGTCCTCAGGGAGGTCATGACCTGGGCGGTGGTGGCTCCTGAGACGTGAGTCATTCGGCCGCTGCCTGGCTCTGGACCGACCCAGGAGCCTCTGGCGTGGGTGGACACAGGAAGTTGTGGGCGGGTGTGGGGCGTGGGGATGGGACACCCTGAGCCTCCCAGCTCCCTGCTGCTGTCCCTGTGTCTGTCCCACGCAGGGCTTCGTGCTGTGTCACTCCATCGCAGGGGGCACGGGCTCTGGCCTGGGCTCCTACCTCCTAGAGCGGCTGAATGACAGGTATGCCCTTGCTGGGGGACCTGGGGGGCGGCACGGTGACCCGAGGTTCCCCGGGAATGGCTGTGTCATCCCTTTTTCTCTTGCATGGGAAGGGCTGCCACTTCTGCTGCAGCCACAGGGGCACTCAGCAGGGAAGCAGAAGCCACAGGATGGGAGGGACCTGGGGGCCGCCTGGGCGCTGCGACTGCTCCCTTCCGCCCTCATCCCTTGTGAGAGAAGAGACTGGGGTCCGTCTGGTTACTGTGCACAGCGCCCTTTTCTCCCCCTCACCCCCAGGTACCCCAAGAAGCTGGTGCAGACGTACTCGGTGTTCCCCAGCCAGGACGAGATGAGTGACGTGGTCGTGCAGCCCTACAACTCCCTGCTCACGCTCAAGCGGCTCACGCAGAACGCGGACTGCGTGGTGAGTGCCGCGGAAGGGTGGGCTGGGCCTGCTTCCCTGCCCCCACCCCAGAACTGAGTCCTGACCTCCACGTGACTCCCCATCCCCGGAGGCAGTGGCTGCACCCCAGCCCACCCATTTGAATTCTCAATTCCGGGTCACTGTCTTAGCAAAGCCTCTCGTTAATATCAGAGACTTCATATTTCAGGTTGTTAAATACCCTTTTTTTTTTTTCTGGATACAGAGTCTTGCGATGTAGTTCAGGCTGGCCTTGAAGTAGCCTGGTTGGTGGTGTACTCCAGGTGATCCTCCTGCCTCAGCCTCCTGAGTGCTAGGATGACAGCCTATCACCACTACACTCAGCTACATACACTTTCCTGATTGACTGGTTCCATACAGGGCCTTGAAGCCAGGGCCTCAAGCTTGCTAAGCACATGCGTCATCTCAGCTGCTCGGCCTGGCTGTATTTAGTGACCGTCCCTCCACTGGCTGCAGGTGGAGTGAAGGCACAGATGGGCACTCTGGAGCTCGCACAAACTTGCTGATTGTCTCTGTTGTCCGAAAGGAACTCTGCTCCAGGACACACTTTGCTTTCCAAGGGGACAGGCCCACTTCCAGGGTCCTGAGCTAGTGGAGGCCAAGGTACCTTCCTCCCTCCAAGGGCTGTGGCCTCCTCTGTGCCCAGGTGGTGCTGGACAACACAGCACTCAATCGGATCGCCACGGACCGCCTGCATATCCAGAACCCGTCCTTCTCCCAGATCAACCAGCTGGTGAGCCGCCCCAGCCCCCGCACCGGGCGGGAGCCCCCACACCAGGCCGGCCGGGGGTGAGCCCCGGAGCGGCCGTGACACCGCCC
>PVLA01016568.1:0-20298 GCA_004027455.1 Hydrochoerus hydrochaeris
GGAGGAGGGGGAGGAGGTGGCGGCATCCCCGGTGTTGCTGATGCCAGTGACTTTTCCTGCGCAGCTGAGGACAAGGTGACCGCACGGTCCCTTCCATGGCTGCCGTCTCAGACTCTGTCAGCGTCACCAGCTCCCGTGTCTCTCTCTCATGGGGATCTGGGGTGGCCGCTGGAGTGGGAATGGACGTGTTTTAGGGCATTTTAAACAATGTATCTATGCCTAAAATATGGGGCCACGTGTTTACTTTAAAGCTGAGCGTGGCCCCTTTCTGGCGTTGCGTCCTAGCGCCCCTGCTCCGTCGGGTGCGAGGCTGCAGGCACCTGAGGGTGTGGGGACCCCGGTCACTCTGTGTCCGTGGTGAACGCTGCCGCGCTGTGCCCATGGCGTCCCTAGCTGAGCCCACTGCATCTGGAACGATCCCTGCTTTTCCCAGGAGGCCCTGAGGGATCCTGGAGTCTCAGTCCCTTGCCCGGGGACACCTCCCAGAAGTGGTCTTGCCGGGGTCTGGCCCAGGGCTCTGCCTGATGTGGTCACTGTAGCATGTGGCAGATTTCGACGTTTCCTTGCTGTGGTTCTGCTGTGTGTTTAACCCATAGATTCTCTTTGTGTTTGGTGCTTTTTGTTGTCATTGTGGTTTGTTTGGTTTTTATTGCTTTTTTGAGACCAGGACTCACTGTGTAGTTCAAGCCAGCCTTGAACTCCCAGAGATCCTCCTGCCTCAGCCTCCCAAAGGATGGCATTTGCACTTTCCTTTTGGTAGCTATAATTGATACGAAGTCACAGCCCCTCTACTGGGGCTTTGCAGGGTTGCAAGAGGATTTGGGGGCCTGGGACAGCACTGAGCTCACCTCTGGGAATCTTCCCTTCATTTTGGGGTCCTTAGCTTGTCCCTTAAAAGCACACCCCAGCCAGCACCCACAAGGGCAGTTCTGCACCCGGGGGAATCCTGGGTTCCAATGTGCCTCGGCTGTGCTCTTGCCCTGTACAAAGAAGGGTGGAGAGAGGTGGCGGAGCCTACTATGGCCTGGCCGGAAGCACTGTCCCCTGTGTCTCCGACCTTATCTTTTGCTCCAGAGCACTGTGGAAACATCACAGTCTTGTGATTCTTTCTTCCAGGGTGTCTGGACCTGCCCAGGGCCCTGGCAGAACCTGATGCAGCTGATAACCTCAGCATGGCTTTAAACTCAGTAAGTGGTTAATGATTACCTCCCCGCCCTTCCCTGCGATTCCCTGCTGTTCCCAGCAGTGCATGGGGGTCAGCTCAGGAGGGGCGGGTGAGGGGAGCAGATAGCGCAGGTGGGCATATGGCTCAAGGCACTGTCCAGAAAGGGGTGAGTCGGGTGGAGCCCTAGCTGCAGAGAGGGGCCCAGGGCACTGCAGCCGGGGCGCAGGTTACCCTCAGCCTCTCCCCTCCTGGCTGGGGTGGTGGGTGGGGCAGGGCAGGTGTGCAGACAGGCGAGGCAATTGGGGTGGAGGTGTGAGGCTGGGGAGGAGGCTGCTGGGGACCCCCAGTGCACACTCCCGACAGCCTGAGATTACTACTGTGCATTGGGGTGCCATGGGGCCCCGACGTCACCACCCAGAGACAGAAGTCATGTTTTTCCCATCCTGGCTGACAACCTCGTCTTGGGCCTGAAATGAGTGCGTTCAGTCTTCATGGTCAGCAGGCAGCGGTCTCTGGATCCTGTAGGAAAATGCCCTGTGTGGCCTTTTTTGGCTACTGATATTTATTCTTGGCTGGACCCTTTTAAATTCCAAATCCGAGGCACAGGAAAGCTCCAGACAGACACTTGTGCCTGGCCTGCTGGGTGGCTCCCCTCCGGAAATGTTTGGGTCCTGCTGACCCCCACTTGGCTCAGGGTCTGCAGCTGGCTCCCGCTCCGTCCACACCGGTATGCAGTGGTCATCCTTGGTCTCGGAAGGACAGTGTCAGTGAGTTACTAAGCACAGTCGCTCTGGGTGCCAGGCTTCTTTTCCAGTCATGCTTCTTGGAGGCCAAATTTAAAGCCTAAGTGCCCAGTGGCTTCCCCGGGGAGGACCTGGCCGGGGAGAGTGACCTCTCTTGTCACCAACACCCACAAGAGATGACGAGGCCGGGAACTGAGTGTTGGTGGGGAGCATGAGACTCCCCTACAAGGACACACCTGGCCCCCGAGGAGAGCTCCTCTCTTGGTGCATTTGTAGAGTGTGAAAGGGGAGTTTGCAGGTTGTGGGGTCCAGAGAGGCTCCTGGGGTGGGTCTGGAGCAGGGGACCCCAGAAGGCAGCCCGGAAGCATCCACAGCAAGAGGACACCCAGGCGGAGGTGGGGTGGGGCGAAGCTTGTGGTGGGCCATTCCTTCCACACTGGTGTAGTGAAGGCACCTTGACCCGGAAGCACGGGAAGGAACACCCTGTGAGGGCCGCCCCTGCCCAGGACAACGGTCATGGTCCATCAAGGCCCTTCCGGCACCAGAACTGCTGACAGCCTAGTGTGTGTGGGGGGGTTGGACACAGCAGCCCCCGTAGGAGGACCTGGCAGGGAGCCGGTGGGCAGCAGGTGGCGGTGGACCTCTCAGTTCCACTTCGTGGACAGCTGGGTGTGGGCATTATGCCCCTACTGACCTTGGGGACCAAAGAGAGGCTGCCGCACTAGGTCCTAGGACACCAGCCAGGATGGACCATGTGCAAATTCTGGGGTTACCACTGCATCATTTTGCACGAGGATGCTGAGGGTGGCCAGGCTAGCCAGAAGTGCGGGCTCAGGAAGGACGCTGGACCTGTGGGCTGTGGTGCTGGACTTCCAGATGTGCCATTTGTCAAGCCAAATCCCAATGTCAACCACTGCTTCGTTTCAAAGAATAAACAGTGGGCATTATTTAAATTAAATTAAAGCACAGAGCAGGAAGACACAGGCATTGAGGTTCCAGCTGGCTCAGAGTTGGAACCGGCTTGTTCTAGTGGAGGTGATATCCCGAGGGCCCCTGCCCCTGGCTGGGTGGGGTGGCACATGTCCCCATGTGCTGAGTCCTTCAGCGTGGAGCTCACAGCTTTGCCATCTCTTTGTTTAGGTGTCCCCGCCAGGCACTGGGCCTTGCTACGAAAACCACGGGTACCAGCCGGAACACCTCTACCCCGCACAGCCGTCCACGACGCCCAATGTCTACGCGGTGTATCCGTCTCAGTGCTACCCGCCAGCTGTACCCCAGTACACCCCAAGGGGCCCCACGCACACACCGACACCTGTCATCCACAGGCGGCCCAAGTCTTTGGGGACTTGTACCTCAAGTAGGTCTTCTTGTGTCTATTTCTGTGCTGGCCAGGGTGCCTGGGTCCCCGCTCTTTGGCTGCTTTTGCTCCCAGCAGGAGCTGGTGCTAGATTCAGCCGGGGTGGACCGTGACCAGGCGGAGACAGGAGGGCGGGGAAGGCCCATTTCCAAGTTGCCTGGTCCACCCCGGACTTCTGGGGTCCCAGTGCCAAACGTCCTCTTGGCAGAGGCTTATCTGTCTAATGCCCTGACCTGGGAGCCTGAGGAGTGGCAGGCTGGACATCTGTCCGGCAGGGTCCCCAGGCAGACCACCGCGCAGCTGTATGCGCACCTGGCTCCTGCCCGTTCTCTGCAGACCAGCTTCCTGCACAGCCATTCAGCCACACGAGCATGGACTGTCCCCAGAACAGGTTCCCCTGTGACCCGAGGGGGCCCAGCTGAGAGATCTCCGCTATGCTAGACACAATCAGCAGTCAGCAGGATGGACCATGCTGGGGAGAGAGGAATAGAAGTCAGGAGACTAGTTTATCTGCAGAAGGAGGCAGTACAAAGCCACTCCAGCGAGAGGGCACCCAGAGCTGGTGACCACTGAATAGGGGCAGTGGCCCTGTTTCATGGGGTCAGGGCCCCGGGACCCCTCCCTCCAAGGGCAGTTGCCCCTGATTCAGTGGTCGACTTGTTGCTGGGGGATTCGGTTTTGTGGGCTAATAAGGAAAGGTGGGTGGGCGTGGCCACTGCAGGGGGGAAGCAGGGCAGGAGAGCCACAGCCCAGCTCTGGGCTCTGTCCCCACCACTGCAGCAGCTCTTCCTCTCCTCTGAAAGAGGCCCGTGCCCGGTGCCCACCCCACCCGCTCCCCCCCATGCCCCCAGCGCGGGCTTAGCGGGCCGGGGCTGAGCAGAGGCTGTACCCACAGGACGAGCTCCCTTCGGGGTAACGCTGGGGCTCCGGGAGGACGGAGGGCAGGCTGCCGACCCCTTAGTGTGAGCTTAAAGATGCCTCACGGAAGCGGCCCCCTCAGCGGGGAGGTTTCCCTTCTCTTCAGGGCTGGGAACTGAACCCAGGGCCCCGAGCGCATTTGAGGGAGTTACTGTGTCTTAGACAAAACGGCACGCAGGAAAGCCGCGCGGAGCGACTGTCCTCAATCAAAGGGGCCATTTGCAATTTCCCCGAGAGCCTCTGGTCACTGCACCCTGCTGCCTCAGTCCCGGGCACCTGGCTGGCTTCTGCCCACTCGTGGCCTGGGTGTGGCTCCCAGTGGGAGCAGCGCTGCAGCAAGGTGCCAGGCGGGGCTTTGAGCTCCGAGCTGCTGGGCAGCTCTGGTCTGCCCAGCTCCTGGCCCCGCTGAACTCCAGAAGCTGAGGTGCAAATCCCAGGCCCACACAGCACCTGGCCAGCCTGGGAGGGTCCCACCACCCCTTCCCCTGCCCTCTCCTCTGCCTCTGTCCCTTCCTCCCTGGACACTGGAGGCCGGGATTCTCTGGGGAGCCTGGCTGGGCGTCTCCCTGCTGTGGGTCTGTGCTTTCTGACCCACAGACTCCTCCC
Organism: Hydrochoerus hydrochaeris; assembly: GCA_004027455.1. Lineage (NCBI taxonomy): Eukaryota > Metazoa > Chordata > Mammalia > Rodentia > Hydrochaeridae > Hydrochoerus > Hydrochoerus hydrochaeris. The sequence goes on from PVLA01016568.1 coordinate 4,790, forward strand.
AGGGTACCCGGCACTGTCCCTTCTGTCCATGGGACCTTGACAGTTTTGGGTCACACCCTTGCTCCAAAAGTGCCTTGTTTTGGCTGGAGAAGATCAATGATCTCTTCCAGATTATCTTACTCTTAGTCAAAATGTTTTATTCTTCACCAGATTGTTTTATTCTTAGCTCTGAGCTCAGTGTTATTGCTTGAGGCCACAGGGCCTTAGCACGTGCCGTCCGCTGAGACTCCCAGCGGTGATGGGCATGCTCCGCAGTGCCCTGGCCCGCCTGGTGGCTGCTGCCCACTGCAAATGGCAATTTGTGTCTGTCCTCCATTTCATTAGCCGTGATTAATTACATACGTAGCCAGAGTGGCCGCCGAGGGCCAGGTGTGGTACGCGTCCTCTCTTCCCCGACAGCCCTGGAAGAGATGGTTTCTGCTGCCCAGGTGCCCTGGCACCGTGACCGCTGCAGGGACATTGCTTTTATGTTATTGCTTTTGCTTGTAATTACCAAAACCAGGTACGTTTGCTCCTCTGCCAGCTCTTGCCCAGATCATTGTCTGTGTTAAGACCTTTTGTCGGGACCCAGGCGCTGTTTAAAAGCTTAGCTCTTTCCTGTCAGCGAGGCTGGCTTTAGTTTTCCAAAACCCGCCAAGGTTTGTGTCACGGAAGAAGTGAGACCTCCCAAGCTATATTCTTAAAATTCAGATTGCCCATCGTCCGTAATACTGTAGGTGGCAAGTGGGCGTTTGCGCCGAGCTGCCTCCCTCAGCCCTTTGGCAGAAGTTCACTTTGTTTTGAGGCGCGTAGAGTGAGCCCGTCCAGCCTCCCCGCGCTCTGGGAGGTTTATAGCTGGAACCCCAAGGAAAGCTGTGAATTCTCGCGCGCTAACTCCAGCCTCCCGCTTCCAGTGCAGCCCATGCCTAAGTAGACGCACGAATATGTATCTAACGTGGTGGGGAGCCAGGCGGCCCCAAGTCCAGCTAGGATGACAGTTCACCCCAACAGAGGCCCCGACCCAGGGCCAAACCCAGGTTTACTGATTCTCCAGGAAGGGAGGGCTCGGGGCTGAGCGGCACTGAGAGAGTCGGGAAGGACATGCGAGCTGCGAGCCGGGCTGGCTGGGAGACCAGAGGTCAGCTCCGTACTAGGCAGAGACAGGAGCGCAGAGACCTGTCTGCGGAGTGCAGCTGGAGGCGGTATCTGATGTTTCCGGGTCAGGATTCGGCTCGGACGTGTAACCTCTGACGTCCTGAGAAGTCCCAGCTCTTGTCTGGAGGCTCCGTCCCAGCCCACAGCGAGGAGCCTGCTCTCCCTGCCTCCCGCCGGGCTCACGGTGCTTTGTGGGTCCTCCGGGCTGGGCGATGCTGTGGCCCTGCAGCAAAGACCACATCAGCACCTTGGCCAGAGCGCTGTGCATTGTCAAAGCCACTACCCCCTCACCCCAGGGATAAGGAAAAGTCCTGGCCAGCTCTGTGCACATCACTCCACGGAGACAGGGCCAGCGTTAGCCAAGATGCAGGTAAATGTTCTTTATGCTGGGAGAGCCGTCCGGGGGGCCTCCACGGGCAGTGTCTTGCTAAGTCAGTAAGTTGCCTAGGCTGGGTTTGAACTTGTGACCGTCCTGCCTCAGCCTCCCCGAGTTCCGGTCACTGGTGTCACCAGTGCCACCCTGTCCGGCCTCACACCCGCGTTGTAAAGCATACAGAGAGCTCTTTGCTTAATGGGGTTCTCAGACAGCCCCCGACTTACGGGATCCAGAGCACAGCACCCTACTTTGCAGTGGTGCTGGGGAGCCCTGACACAGTCAGTGCTGTGCCTGGAAGGTGGCTTTCCATGAGGTGCTTTAGCAGCCACGGGCCGGGCCGGCTTTCCAGCCCCCACACGGTGAGTGGGCAGCTCAGGTGTGTGTGGCGCTGCCGGCCTGCGAGGTGCTCGGGTGGACTGGTGCTTTGTCCTGACCCCGTTACAAGTCCCTCCGGGTCAGGGGCCTGTAGCTCAGAGCAGTGGATGAAGCGGGGCATGGTGCTGCATGCCTAGAGTCCTAACTCTCAGGAGGCTGAGGCAGGAGGATTGCCTCGAGTTTAAGGCCAGCCTGGATTACAGTGAGACCCTGTCTCAGGAACACAGAACAAACCACAAAAAGAGTTGCAGGAGGCGTCCTCTCCGCAGGGCTGACCCATCTCCTGCTCTCACTCCTGCAGGGTCACAGCGGCTGCTGTTCCTCTTCCTGGTCCTGGGCGCCATCCTGGTGGCCGTCCTGCTGACTGGTGTCCTGCTGTGGAGATTCCGTGAGTGCTGGGAGCCGTGGGTTGCGCTCCCGTAGGCCCCTCCCTCTTGTCCTTGGTTGCCCAGGTGGCCTGTCCTCAGAGGGCCGGCATCTCAGCACCCTGAGGGGGCTGTTTGCCGCCCCCTTGTGCCCTGGCCCGGGTGGGCGGGGACACACAACCTGGACCCCGGAGGTCCCCGGGTGGTGGGGGCCGGACCAGCCTCTCCTTGTCCACGCTGGGGTGGTGGAGGTATCTCCTCCTGCTGCAGAGGTCCCAGCGTGGGTGATGGGGAGACCCCCATGGGCTCCCTATAGTGCCCTTGCTTCCTCCTCCTGACGGGAGGCCCCTCCCTGTCCCCTCTGCCAGTGGAGAAGCCGTGCTCCATGTGGCAGGTGGAGTGCAGCAGCTCGGGGACCTGCATCAGCTCCTCCTTCTGGTGTGACGGCGTGGAGCAGTGCCCCAATGGGGAGGATGAGACCCAGTGCGGTGAGTGGCCTGGGCTGGGGTCTAGACTGAAAGGCGGTTCCCCTGGGCAGTGACCCGGGGGGACGGGAGCTGGCCAGTGACCCGGGGGGATGGGAGCTGGGCGGAGCCTGAGACTCGTGCTCCGCACTCCTGTGGGGTCGACCAAAATGCACCGGGCATTCAGACCTCACTTGTGGGTAACAGGAAAAGAGGAGCCTCTAGCTCCTCCGGTTCCGAGGACCCCGCTGAGCTCACCTGGCCATGCGGTTTCACTCCCACCACAGTGCCAGGCGCCATTGCTGAGGCCTCCAGTTCACTGCAGGGCTGCTGCAGCTGGCTGTGTCCCTGTCCCCACAGTCCCCGCCTGCAACAGCATTCACTGTTTCCCAAGCTCTGTGCTCACCTAGCGCCACTTCCCGGCGCCCCAGTCCAGTGCCCCCCCCCCCCAGCCCGTTCCTCTCAGCCTCATTCACACCATGACTCGGGTTCAAGGCCCGGCACGGCTTTCCCTGGCTGCACGGCCACTTCTTCTCAGCGTGGAATAATAGCCCGCTGTCCGCTGTGTCCCGGTTCTCTACTCTTCTCCACTAACCCATGGCCAGGTCACACCTTCCAGGTGGACTCACCCAGCACCAGAGCGTTAGAGCAGTGCCCCCCGGTGTGGTCTTCCGGGACCAGCTGGGAGCTGTCACCCAGCTGTCCCATGCATTTACAGTTAGACCTGCCCACCTTCACCCCAACCGCACAGCACTGCTTGTAGCTCCCCGGCTTTTCCCCAGTGACACATGCCTGCCACATCCCGCCACACTGTGGCTCCACTGGAAGGGTATCCATGATAACCGATGATGGGGGGCACCCCCGAGTTCCGAGGGACGCATTCTGTGACCTCCCACGGCTCTGCCTGTCCTCTCAGACGTCCTGCGCTGACCTCGGGCTGCCTGCTCCCCCCACCACATCCTCAAAGCCGCTGGGCATCATGACACATGTTAGCGGAGAGCCTGTCCCAGGCCCGTGACACCCACTGCGTGTCTGGAATCTGCTGCGATTCCATTCCCAGGGGACCCCTGGGCCTCTCCAGCCAGGGCTGTGGTGGAGGAGGCCACCAGGAAAATGCATGTCTGGATGTCCACCCTCCATTCATCTTTGTAGTGAATGCTAAAGAACCTTAGGGGAAGCACGTGGCCCCCCTTGGATGTGACAAGAGCCAGGCCCACCGGCCACCCCGGCACCCGGAGTCTGCAGGCAGCCTGGGCTCAGCAGCCCCAGGCGCACTCACGCGGAGCCCGGCTTCCCTTGCAGTTCGCCTCTACGGACCCAACTTCGTCCTTCAGGTCTACTGGTCACAGAGGAAGTCCTGGTACCCCGTGTGCCAGGACAACTGGAGCGAGAGCTACGCGCGGGCGGCCTGTGCGGACATGGGCTACAGGTGAGTGTGCCCTGGGTGGGGACCGAGTGGTGGCATGACAGCGCTGCTGCAGGGGCGGACGGAGGCCTCATCCCGCTGTCTGCCCGTGGACGTGCGGCGCCAGCTACCCTGCAGGAGTCAGCTTCTGCTGCGTGGCCTCTGCTCCAGCCCGCGGAAAGATGCTCACTGCCCTGCGGCGTCCCGGTTGCTAGGCAAACACCTGCCCAGTGCAGGGGTCCCCAGGGCAGGGCGGGAGCCTGGGGCAGCTTTTGGCCTTTGTTCCTCTTTCTCCCTGCTCTCTTCCCTCTGGGTTGCTGTAGCAGATCGCCTGGGCCCGGGTCACTTGTAAAGAAGGAGGTTTATTCTTCTCAGTGTTCTCGTGGCAGAGGTCCGCGGGCTCGGAGGGCACTGAGAGCCCCTCGCCCGTCTCCTCTTGTAGAAAAGGGACACAGGTGCCTGGGGAGGCCTGCATGATGTGATCAAAGCATACAGTGAAAACTGCCATTTAAAAATATATTATAGCACAAGATGCATTGCCATGACTTGCCCTCAAACTCCCCCACACCCCACTTCGAACACACGCGCCCATGGTCCCGGCCACTTGCTGCAGCCCTGGAGCCCTCTTTCCTGAGGGTCTTCAGAAAGGTGATCAGAACCACGGCGAATGCTGCTGCCCAGCGCCATGTGACAGAGGCAGCTCCTAGAAACCACAGGCTGCGGCGTCCTCACCCACCGCGGTCACCTGTGACTTCCGGCTCCTCCCCAAAGTCAAAATGACCATGAAGGACACCGAGACAGCCAGGACAGCACAGTTTAAGACCCCTAGGAAAGAGGACTCCGGAGCTGCTGCAGGAAGTGGCGGGGACCATGCGACCAGTGTGCTCACAGGGAGGGGATTCTGGGGACTCAGGGCACTGTGTCCTGGTGGATGCCCTCACGCTACTTTAGTCACCCCTCACCGTACCCCTGCGTCCTAAACCTCGCCTGTCTCCCCCTCACTGGGTAAGAACACCGTCCGTGCAGGATGGTAGCCTCCGGGTCCGAGGTTACCGGACTGACACGCCGTGTACTGCGGGGTCTTGTGATCCGAGCTCCCGGTTTGTTTCTTGTTGCTAAGGTGATCCTTCCTGCGCCCAGGGGCTCCCGGGTGTGGCACAGAGTCCGAGTGACCCTATTGTACACATTTCCCACTGTTTTAGGAACAGTTTTTATTCTACCCAGGGAGTAGCGGATGACAGCGGGGCATCCAGCTTTCTGAAGCTCAACGCCAGCTCGGGCAACACCGACCTCTATCAGAGGCTGTTCCTCAGGTACCAGGCCACCTCTCTCCTGTGCCGAACCTGACAGGAGACCCTGGGTGCCGGGATCGGAGTGGTTTCTCGGGGCTGCGGCTCTGGGCTTGGGACTCCATGCTGGGCGTGGGGGGCACTTAGAATCCAGGGGGGCCTGGCAGCTCTCACAGCTGAGGGTTACTGCTGGGTGAAGCTGAGGTTTACTGTTGCTATGACCAAACGCCTGAGGTGGCCTCCTCCAGAGAGAAGGGAAAGGTGTTTTGCCTTGTGGCTCTGCAGGTCCAAGGTTCCCTGGCTGTGGTCAGGCCCCTCATGATGGGAGGCCTGTGTCCTTTGTGGTCTCTCCCTGTCCTTCACAGCCAGCGGGATTGGTGGTGGGGACTCTACTAATGTAAGACTTGAGGACCGAGCCCCACTCAAGCCATAGCAGTGCAGTGCCAGGCACCACGCGGCGGTTTGGGGGTCCCAGCTCGCTAACTGGGGTTCCAGTTGGCTATCTAGGGGCCTGAGGCGATTGTCTGGGTGTCCCCTCCAGGGACAGCTTTTCTGGCCCACCCTGGACTTTGCGGGTCTTAGCTCCAAAAGTCCCCCTTCCCAGGGGACATCCCAGACAGCGGGGCTTCCTGAGTGCTTTGGCCCCGACCCACGTCGGAGGAGTGGGGACAGCGTGCTGGACTGGGCCACAAGCGTTCTGTACAGCTTGGCAAACATTTCCTGCACCTTGAAGCTGGCATGTGACCCTGAGCAGGTCCCCACGTGTCCTGGGGAGGGAGTGCACACAGCCCAGGGGACCTGACTCTCAGACAGCTAGGAGGGAGAAGGGCCTGGGCCACCTAGTGTGTGTCCTGTGTGTTTTGGACACCCGCGGGATGCCGGTGTGCTGGGGGTGGCCTGTGTGGGGAGGGTGGACAGTGTCCATTTCTTTGGGTCAGGCAGGGGACAGCTGGTACAATTGGCAGGAGTCCTGGGAACGCTTGGGCTGGCATCAGCAGGGAAGAAGAGAAGGCCATGCTCTAGAATATCACACCCACCTGGTGGCAGGATTGGGACTCCAGGGAAGGCTCAGAGCCACCCTAGTGATCTTGCGGCTCTGCCTGCCACTGGCCTGGCTCCTCTGCAAACCCCTGGTCACCACCCACTGGTGGCTGCATGAGTTTCGCTGTCACCTTGGAAAATGTCACCTTTCAGAGTCGTGTGATTTCTTCTGCTCCACCTTGTGAGTGGCTCACTGCCCAGCCAAGAGGGCCACATCTGCGTGGCTGGGGAACCTCAGGAAGGCTCTCAGGAGGGGGACCCCTGGGCACCCCGGAAGTGGGAGCTCTGCAGCTCACTGCGCTGTCCACATGTCCTTAGGAGGGGTTGAAATGGAGCCAGGCCAAAGCTTGGGTTTGTGCCCAGGCCTCAGTGTCCAAGGGAGCCCCGAGGGGCCACAGGAGGGCGCTGTGTGAACCCCAGGCAGGATCTGCAGTCCAGGACCTGTCGCTGGGCGCCCTCGGTGGGAGCCTTTGTGGCCTGAAGTGTTTCAGACTTTTCAGGTGTCCTGAGGGATGTCCTGAGGAGGGCCCAGGTCCAAACAGGAAGCCACGTCCACACGTGTCTCCCCCAGCTTAGGCACACGACCCGCGGGTGACTGCACCTGCAGTGCGCCTGCACCCTTCTGCCAGGGGAGGGACCTCACACTCCTGAGGGCCTGGGAGGAGCCGGGAATGTGGGACCTTGGTGCAGGGTCCGGCTTTGCAGGCTGGGGGTGTTCAGCCTGAGGACTCTTACCAGCTCCTTTGATGGGGGGAACAGGTTCAGAGAGGTTCAGCGGTTTGTCCCAGGTCACACAGCGGGAACCTGAGCCCGCACTTCCGCTCCGCGTCCTGTGTAGATTTCGCCACTGTGCCAGGGTCTTCAGTAAGGGGCCCTCGTGTCCTGGGGAGGCAGGCGAGGGGACTTGTGTCCTCGTGCTGCCGTGCCCCACGGTGACCCGGGCTCTCTCTGCAGTGATGCCTGCTCCTCAGGAAGCGTGGTCTCCCTGCGCTGCATAGGTGAGTCCCTCCTCAGGCTTCCGGCTTCGATGGGGTTTTTTCGTGTTTTTGGTCTTTTGAGACAGGGCCTCACCATGCAGTCCAGGCTGGCCTTGAACTCAAGGCAGTCCTCCTGCCTCAGCCTCCTGAGAGTGCTGGGATGACAGGCCTGCACCCCATGCCCTGCTTCCCTTCTTCCATTTGTACCCAGGAACGGCTGCATCTCTTGAGATGCGTCTCTGGGCATGGGGTGGGGGACTGTGCCCGTGTCTTGTACAGGCAGCGGCTGACCAGGAAGCCGGCAGTGTGAGCCTGGTGGGGGCCCTGGTGACTCCCACTCCGGGTCCCTGCGCCCCAACCCTCTTGTCCTATGGCACGGCTTGGGTCCCTGGGGGCCGTCTCAAACCTGGGCTTCCTAAATGTCCTCCTCTGCCACTAGGCCACCTACCTTGGGCTCTCTGGTCTCCTTCACAGGGGGCACAAGGGTCCCTTTTCCTCTGGAGAGTGGTGCTGGGCTGCTCCAGAGAGGTGGCTCTGGGGCCACTGCACCCCACCCCACCCCAGCCTCCCTAGCCCCACACACCTGCCCACTCTTCGCCCTGGACTGTCCACGCCTCCGAGGCATCACTGGCCACTGTGGCTGAAGGGAGGGCTGTGCCGTCCCGGGGGAAACCTGGGCCACAGGCGTCGGGGTCCTGGGAGGAGGCAGGGCGCGTGCTCGTGAGACCCGCCGCTCACCGCGTGGTGGCCCTGTGCTTGTCCTCAGAGTGTGGGGTCCGCTCGCCAGTCATACAGAGCAGGATCGTGGGTGGCTCGGCTGCCTCGCTGGGCCAGTGGCCGTGGCAGGTCAGCCTGCACGTGCAGGGTGTCCACGTGTGTGGAGGATCCATCATCACACCCCAGTGGATCGTGACGGCCGCCCACTGCGTGGAGCAGTACGTCCGTGTGCCACGTCACCTCGGGCAGGTCCCTCAGGTCTCCCAGGGCTGTGTGAAGGCAAAGGAGGCCACCTTCCTCACCCCAGGGTCTCCTCCATCCCTCCCTTTGCCCCCAGATTCTGAGCACCCCCTAGAACTAGGGTTCTCCTGAAACTCCCAAAAATCCCTGGCCAAGGACACAGCTTGTGCCTCGGAGCATTTATTGGGCATCTACTATGAGCAGAGACGTGCTCCTGCTTAGAAAGTTGGGTGAGACCGGGTCCCCCAGAAATGGGGTTTGAAGCCTCAGGTGGAGTCCAGTCCTGTTGCAACCAGTACTCAACAGCCCTGCCCTGCGTTTTGAGGAGTCCTGGACTTCACTCTGGTGTGGGTGGCTTTTGGGGACCTCGGGAGGGCGCCCTCTGTGGCCCTGAGGCCCCTGTGCTGTCCCCACCTGTCCAGGCCCCTCAATAATGCACGGTACTGGACGGTGTTTGCGGGCACCCTGACGCAGTCCTCCATGCTGTATGAAGACGGGCTCCGCGTGGAGAAAGTCATCCCGCACCCCAGTTACGACCCCACCACCAAGAACAACGACATCGCTGTCTTCAAGCTGCAGGCACCGCTGACTTTCAATGGTGTGTGGGGCTGGGACGCCCAGAAGGACTCGGGAAGCAGGTGCTGGCAGGGACAGGAGGACACACGTCCTGTGCCCCGTGGAGCATGAGTGCGGTGGACGCCGGGGAGGCGGACACCAGGGCCACTGGCCACAGTGACAGGGACCTCCGGGGTAGCATGTCTTAGGTACAGCAGGGGACCTCCCAGGTCCACTGGCTCAGCCGCATTCCCGACTCTGCCCACGAGGGGGCAGTGGCGCTCCCGGGTGTGACAAGCCCGGGGTCTCCCAAGGTTACCAGGCTTCCTGGGAGCCTTCGTTAATTTCCTGCTTTGTCTCTTCACCTGCGTTTTGCCAGGCAAAGCACTTAAAAGTCATAATTGAAAGAAACACGAGTTCCCTGCCTTTCCTTCTCTCTGTCTAGCTTACTGGAGCGCATCCAGCTGAGCCTGGTACGCTGGGCGGGGCTGTCCTTATTTTATTTTAGGATGCTCTCACTAAGTGCTCAGGCTGGTCTCGAACTCACAATCCTTAGTCTCCCAAGTGGCTGGGATCACAGCTGTGCACAACCACCCCGGCCTGTATTAATGCAGGGGTCGGCTTTGAGACCAGTGCCTGTGTCCCCTGTGTCCTTGGTTACCTGGGGACCCTCACCCCGTGCTGGCGAGGGCTCTGGGGAGCTTCTCTCCTGCAGGGAGGGGGCTGGTGGAGAGCAGGGGGGCCAGGTACCGGCCGGTGGTGAGGGGCTGCTTGCCACGGGCCTTGCTGACCAGGCTTTCCTTCCTGGAGACAGACAGGGTGAAGCCCGTGTGCCTGCCCAACCCTGGCCTGGGGCTGGACCCGGAACAGCAGTGCTGGATTTCCGGCTGGGGGGCCACCTACCAGGGAGGTGAGGCTCTGGGCACAGTCAGCTGTGGGGACACAGAAGGTGCCCCAGAGCGTGGCTGTGGGAGGTCCCGGTCTCAGTCTGGGTGGTGCAGCTCAGTGGTGGGTGCCTATGGGAAGTTGCCCAGACTGTCCTCAGTTTCCCCCGTCCCCTTATGGAGCAATCCCCAGCCACCCCCCTGGACACATCAGGGGAGGGCTTGGCGTTCGGGTGGGAGGAGGGGCAGGGGCATCCCCGCTTCCCGTGAGAGCCGCTGGCCCTCTCCTGTCCTAGGGAAGACCTCAAACCAGCTCAACACCGCCTCAGTGCCCCTCATCCAGCGCTCCACGTGTAACGGCAGGTTGATCTACAACAACCTCATCACGCCCGCCATGATCTGCGCGGGCCTCCTGCAGGGCAGCGTGGACTCCTGCCAGGTGACTGCCGCCTGGTGTGGGCGCCCCAGGGTGAGGGTGGGTTCCTGGGGACACAGGATCCCCAGGGGGCGCTGAGAGCAGCGGCAGAAGCCTTCCACGGGGAGCTTCCGCTCCGGAAAAGCAGTGTGGACCGGGGCTAAGCGCTGTGGCTGTTCCACCCTGCAGGGCCCAGCGGCCCGTGGCCGGCGTGGGTGAGATCCGCCAGGGTCTCAGCTGCCAGGGCTACAGCTTGACTCTCTGTCTCCACAGGGTGACAGTGGTGGCCCACTGGTCACAGACAAGAATGGCATCTGGTGGCTGATTGGGGACACGAGCTGGGGGTCCGGCTGTGCCAATGCGTACAGACCCGGGGTGTATGGCAACGTGTCGGTGTTCACGGACTGGATCCACCGGCAGATGCGGGTAACGCCCCACCCCCTCCTGCTGTGCTGTGTCCAGTGAGCTCCTGATGGGGTGCTGGGCCACCCAGCCTGCAGATCCCACACCGCGGGCCCCATCCCTGTGCCCCATCCTCCCCCGTCCCGTCACCTCTGAGGAGCTGTCTCTGTGGGCCACAGACGGGGCCCGGCCAGGGGGAGCAGGTGCCGCTGGGCCCAGCTCCATGGAGCCCCCCAAGTCCAGCCCTTGAGTGAGGGCCACAGAGGAGGGACTGTCAGGGACAGGACCCTTCCGGAGAGGTGCTGGAGGCCTGGCCTTGTCCCTGCCGCACTTGTGCCCTTTGGTGGCTGAACTGCACCTCTCTCCCGGGTGGGGGAGGCTGTGAACCCCTGCCCTGTTCTTCAGGGTCTCAGTCCTTGCCTCAGGTTGGGCCAGGAGCAGGGCATTGGCACCGTGCTTGATCTGTGTCCCCTCAGTGTCACCAGGGTCACATTAGCACAGTAGCACAGGGCCGGGCACCATCTGGCCAAAGGCAGGAGATGGGAAAGAGGCTGGAGACCCTGTGGGGGACGAAGACTCAGCCCCCGGGAGCGCACACCACCTCTGGGACAAAGGGAGCAGGTGACAGATGTGTCCTGCGTGTCCAGCTGGCAGGTGGCTCTGGGGGCAGCCGTGGGGAGAGGCAGACATGAGTGGAAAGCACCTGAGGGCATGGGTTCTTGGTGTCCCCATGGCCACCCCCACAGCCCCCGAGCTCCACACGGGAGGAAGACTCGTCCCTGTGTGCTACAGAGCTTGCTGGCCCCAGCCCTGAGGCCCCCACATCACCCTGAGGAGAAGCAACTTTCTGCCACTGTGTCCTGACCATCACCCTGTTTCTTGGTCCTTTGAACAGGCGAACAGCTAATCCTCGGCTCCACCCTGAGGTCCAGCTCCGGAACCCAGCTGCAGGGGTGGCGCTGGGGGGCTGGCTCAACTCCTGGCAGCCGCCCCTTCCCTCTCAGTAAACACTGATTGCTGACTGCACTGTCCCTGTCCTACGCAGGCTGTAGTACTCCCTCCCGCCTACAGTCTGTGACCCCTGCCTGGAAGTGGGGACCAGGTCCCACAGATGCGGGCCAGGCCCAAGTACGGGGGTGGGGCTGCCCACTGGGTTCTCATTCCACACTTGTTCTGTGAGTGGCTAGACAGGGGCCTCTCAGTGACCAGCTGGCCCAAGCAGGAAGGGGACAGGCCAAGCAGGTCCTTGGGCCAGAGAGGGGACAGGCCAGGCAGGTCCTTGGGCCAGAGAAGGTCACCTCAAGGGATGGCCAGCTGGGAGGCCTGTGGCCAGGCCCTCATAAGCAGTCTGGTTCGCTAATTTATTTTTTCAGGGCAGTGGGGCCTTGCACTGGGCTACATCCCCCGCCCTTTGTATTTTGAGACAAGATCTTGCTAAGTTGTCCAGCGTGGACCTGCAACTGAGAGCCTCCTGCCTCAGCCCGCCAGCTTGCTGGGGTCGCAGGCATCCACCACTCTACCTGGCCTGGTCTGGTTGTTCCTTTTGTGGGTTTCTTTGCTGCTTGCTGCTCGGGATGGTGACACTGGCTGGAAATGAGCTGCAAATGAAAGGCCAGCCCTTCCCGGGTGACTTGGGAGGACGGTGGAAACCATCCGCCCCCAGGGCTGAGACAGGAAGTGAAGGCAAAAGCAGGCCTGGGCCCTGTGTCCGCTGCAAGGCTCGGTGGGGCTCCCCTTGGGGACACCCAGCCTGGCCCCGGAGTCTCCCCGCTCCCTGTAGCCCCAGCTCTTCTGGGCAATGGGCAGGAACTGGCGCCTTGAGGAGCCTGTCGCACTCTGGTCGTGTGGAGAGAGGGTCCACCACGGGCATGGGCTCCTGACCGCCTGGGTCCCTGTCCAGCTCCTCCTGTCACTACCTGGACACCGGGAGCTCTGCACAGTGGTGCCCTCCAGTGGATGGCAGCCTCTGCCTCTGAAGCTGCCCTGTTGGCTACTCTTGTGACTAGAGGCTCTGCACGAGGCAGAGAAGACAGAGCCGAGTAAGCTGCTGCATGGATCCCTCCAGCCCTGGGCTCCCACGGAACAAGGGCCACCCATGCTGGCATCCCCATATGGGCCTGGGAGCCCCAGACCGCGGATGTGGCTCTGCACTCTGAGCCTTCCCAAGTGCATGGGCTCCGGGGCAGCCTGGGAACCGTGCCTTGGGAATGGGTGTTCCCTCCCGGGCTGGCTTCTGTGAGAGAGCACCCCAGCCCTTCCTGAGATGCAGCCCTCCAAGACACTGCCCCCCAGGCTGCAGGTGCCAACCTGTGGGACTGAAGTTTGTCCCCTGCTTGTGACTGCTCCAAGATTCACTTGTGAAGTATTTATGCAAATAAAATCTCTAATTTTCCAGCACCTGTCCAGTCCCCGGCTCTGTGTGATGGCAGAGCCAGGCTGTGTCTCATTGTCTGGGGGTGCCTGGGGGTGTTTGGCTGGTCCCACCATCTGTCCTGTAGCCCAGGACCCCCCAGTGTCTCCTTGTCTGTCCATTGTCCCTGAGACCCACCCCGTCCTCTCTTCCTGGGCCCCCAGATCCTCAGGCCCTGCCAGGTTGGTTAGTGGAGCCAGACGCCCCTCACCCATATCCATCCCCATGCCCTGTGACCAGTCAGCCGCAGGGAGAAAGCCTGGCTGCATTTCCCTAGGTGAGGACAGAAGCCACTCTTCCCAGCACACCCCAGGCCATGACAGAAGCCACTCTTCCCAGCATACCCTGGGCCATGACAGAGGACAGAGGAAGTGGCGGCCAACGGCTCCTATAGGTCAGAACGTGTCCAGGGCACTGGTGGAGGGGAGAAATGTGAGGTCCACAGCGGGCATTAGATAATTGGTTCCAACCAGTCAGAGCACTGTGCAGCTGGGCTCCCTGGACACGGCATCGCAAAGCTGGGCTGCCACCCTGGGAGCAGACTGAGTCCTGTCCTGGGCATCTCGGAGCCCGCCTGCTCAAGGGCAGGTGCACCAGGGTTTCTTTGTAGATGCCGCACATAATGTGAGGAACAATCAACAAACACACTGAATGCTGAAATTCCAAACTGCACAGAAGGGGTGAGGACCAGGCGTAGCAGCCAAGGCTGCGCCCCTGAGGCACACTCAGGTGTGCAAGTGTGTGCATGCATACACGCACGTGACCAGTCACAGAGGCAGACCCAGAGCTGACCCAGGGGACTCAGTACTGCAGCCAGCCCCGTTCACGTGGTCCTCACCGTGCCTTGCAGAACCAGAGGATACCCCAATGCCAAGGGACACTGTCTGTTTTTCCTACTGCAAGTGATTCTCCCTTGGGATGAGCCCAGATTTCACGAGCAGAATGTAGCCCGGAAGCCAGGAGGTGAGGAAAGTGTCACCATTTGTGCTCAAACAGAATTACCGTGCATGTCACAGCTGAGCCCAGAACACTCAGCAGCGCTGTGGAGGGGGTGCTGGCATTGTCTCTGGCCGAGTCCCTGGGGGACAGTTGCACCCTGAAGGCAGATCCCTGGGGAGTTCAGGGCCCTTGTTTCCAATTCTGCTATGACTCACCTGACTTTAGTCTTTTTGACTTTGGACCAAAGCTGTGGCCCCCTAATGACCGCCCACGCCCTGAGGGCTGGCTCTGCTCACAGGGCACCAGGCTGTCCATGTGGTGAGGCCTGGAAGCCTCCTGAGCCACAGACCCAGGGGTGCCCCAGTGGGAGGCAGAGCCGTACCCCTGCACCATGAGCCCCCCCCCCCGTGTCCCTGCAGCAGTGGCTCCCAAGGAGATGTGGAAGGACTGAGCCAGTGCCAGGCCCGAGACTCTCCTGCAGCGCTGGTGGTCCCTGGGGAGGTGGCACCCGCCTCAGCTTCCTTCCTGGGGCTGAACCTGCTGGGGGACCCGGGGGTCAGCCGCTCTGTCTGATCCCAGCCTGGAGACAGAGGCCCAGCTGTGGAGGTCCAGCCCCAGCTGAGGACCCCGGGAACGAATTGAACGGCAGCACCACCATCTGGTTGAGGAGCTATGTCCTGGGAGGACCAAGTGGGCGGGAGGCCTAGCTGAAAGCAGCAGTAGGGCAGAGTCTAGTCCTGGGCACCTATTTGGTGTGGTGGACCCAGGACAGCTTGAGCCTGGCCTGGGCTGCCCCTCCCTGGGAAGGAGCCACATAAGGGTCTCTATAGCACCCCTCGGGGTTTTGACATGAGTGGGATGCTGTGGTTCTGCTGTCACTACAGTCAGCAGAACTGGCCCCCCACACTGGGTCTCTGTGGCTGAGAGGAATGCATGTGGGCCCTGGGTGATCCCAGCAGGGTCACCTCAGGTGCACCCCCTCTGGGGAGGGTCTCCTGTGCTCTCCTGGAGATCCCAGGCACTGACACTCACCGGTTCCTGGGCAGTGGATGAGGGACCCAGCTAGCTCAAAGCCAGCTACACTCTGCCCAGGGTGAAGGCAGTGACACTGACTCTGCTCATTCTGGAAACCCCCGCCCCGTGACCAGCCCATGAGAGGCGGGACAAGAGCAGAACCGAAACCAACCAGAGTGGAAGGTGGGCCATGAGCTTCAAGGAAACAGAAACCAAAAGCTATCAGGGTGCCCTGGTCCTGAGAGGCTGCTGTGCCCTGAGAGGTCCTAGGCCTTTGGGAGCCCCAGGGGGCAGCCTGCTCCTGCCTTAGCTCTGTGGCCTGACCTCAGCATAGTCCTCAGGTCTGCAGTGACTGGGGGTGACTCCCCATCTGGGCAGGCTCCAAGGAGCCCAGAGAGCCCAGGTGACCTAAGTCCAGCCCTGGGGAAGCCACAGTCCCCCAGGAGCAATCCTCAAGCTCCCTGGGGACCTCAACTGCCAAGAGCCTGGGGACCTCACCTCCAGTCA
>PVLA01016569.1:0-20295 GCA_004027455.1 Hydrochoerus hydrochaeris
GAGAGAGAGAGAGAGAGAGAGAGAGAGAGAGAGAGAAACAGGAACAGAAAAATGGAGAAACAGAAACAGGAACAGAGAAACAGAAGACAGAGGACAGAAACATATTTCTCTTGAGATTAATTAAATTTTTTGGACTTATATATTGACAATTTTTCATTTATTTAGACAATTTTTGACATTGTTTCTTCAAATATTAGACCTGTCTACCCATTCCTGCAATAAAAAATATGTGTAAATATGATTCTGTTGTAATATTATCTCACATATCAAGAATATTTCTGATTTTGTTTTGTTTTGTACGACATACTGGCCTATAAAGACCACCAGTGGGACCACGTGACCACTGAAAGGAATTTGTGTATCAATTATTGTTTGTGTTTTGAAAGTTTGTCTTGTTTTTGTTTGTGTATTGGACCTTTTGTTCTTTTTTGTTTGATAATAACAATATCTGGCTCCATTTGCCTTCTGAATACTGTTTTGCTCATCTGCAAGAATGAAATCCTCTGCCTATGCTAATCCTTTTCAAAGTGGTCTTGAGAGCATTCCCAGAAAGAAAATAGGATCAGTTATACAGCGTATCATCTTTCTTTCTTTTATTTCACTTAAATCAACACTGTGCTATTTGTTGTCAAACATTCAAGTAATTCTGTCTGGAATCTCTTGTCTATTTTATAGTTTACATTGGAATGGCATATTTATTTTGTGATCACTGCATGTATCTCTGACTTTGTTCAATTTTGTTTAAATTTTGCAAGGATATGTATAACTCATATTTCTAAAACTTTAATCTTTAAAAATTATCTTTTCTCCAGAAATTTCCAGTTTATTTGTTGCTTTTATTTGTAGATTCATTCTCTTATAGAGTGATGTCACTGCATTATATATTATATATTAAAGGTGCATTTTTTTAGTATTATCATGAATAATGACATTTGTTTTAAATTTTACTCAATTCTAGATGAGTTTTTCTCTACAGGTACAGTCCACCTTAAAGTGACATCGAATTGTATCACAGGAATTAATATTTAAAATAACAATATGTTATATCTCACTGTCATCCAGGGAACAAATGAAAATTTTTAACAAAATGATCACACGCAGATTTTTAAAAGTACTGAGAAAAGATTTTGCTGATTTTCTTAACATATGTATCAGTTTCTTAATGTGAATAATTAAGAATGAGGCAAAAATTTTGCCATTATCATTTGCATTCTTGATGAACACAAAGAATATTGAAAATAATGAGCTGAATAACATTTTACCATACGTGGGTAAGGATTTCTGGTGAAAACAAGTACACATGTGCATGCACAAACACACACATACAGAGGGATATGGATAAGAGTATATTTTGCTCAAGAGATCTATAAAAATTATTTCTTCTGAATAAATTTATTTTAAAATCTATCTAGAGCTGAATTTTATTTTAGAACTGTATAACAAGATTCAATTCAATGAGGATGGAATGGTTGATTGGCATTGTACTTTAGTCTTCTAAAAATTGATTGGAGATGCCTAGCAAGAGAAGACTCTTTGTGTGGTTTATAAGGAAGAATGCTCCAGTAATGACACATCACCTCTATAATAGACATTAACTTGGAAACATTATAATACATTTCAGAAAATAGTCTTTATACTGAAATTATAAAACATGGAAGACTCACAAATTATCTTCAGGATGAAATTTTGGCAAGGCTTTGACCTTTTCCACACTAGGAATTGGGTCAGGGTGAAAATCAAAAGTGACAAACAAGAAAAGGGTGGAGGTGCTACAGAACCCTACTGTTTGATTAATATCATGTGTTGAAAAGGAGCAAGATTTCCTTCAATGTATATACAGACTGATCCAAGTGTACAGCAAGGTTCTGAAAGATTGTTTTAGATTCCTGTAGTGTTTGTAAAGTGTAAATGTTAAGCATTAAAGGCATGCATCCTGGATTTTCTTAGCCAAAGTCAGCTGATGCTAGAGGTTAATTTATCCCACACTATAAAACTAATAAATATATATTAGTCACAATATGTTGCAAGTATCATGGTAATCAAAAGATATATGCTATTTTATCATAATACATTTGTGAAGATTTGGTATTTACAATTTTCCAGTTGACTATTCACCAAAATATAGTGTGGTCAGACTATTATTAATGTCTTCTTTCGCTATTATATTTTATATGCCATGAGAAGTCCTAATCAATGAAGATAATGGAATTGCAAGCATTACCTGAGATGCAATTTTATACAAAAACCACTTAAATGTATTAAATCAGGAAAGTTAGTTGTTCAATTGTTTCTTTCTTTAAAACATTACACGTAATTTTTAATTTTTTTGAAATAAACATTAAATTTCCTCATTATTCTATAAAAAAACAAAGTCACTCTACAAAAAATATAATTTACTTAGAAATGTTATCTGTAGATTATCTTAGTTTTTCTTTCTTACAACCTTGTTTCAACCCAGCAAGGAAATCTGGCTTGCTAAACTGAAAAATAAGTATATATAGAATAGTATGTGTGTCATCCTTATCACCACATTCTAAAAAAAATTTTTTCAGCACAAAATATTTAATAAGAACTGTTTATAAGGAAAGGGAAATGAAAGGACAGTGGAAAAGGAAGGAAAAAAAAGAAAAAATGAGAAAAGCCAGATGAAATGGAAATAAAGCTTTGTGAATAAGGAGGAGAAGATGGGTTGAAAGGAGGGGAGGGTTATATTTTAAAAAAAGGAATCAAGATATATCACATACAGGTAGAAATTTACCATGATAATGTGATAATTTTTATATCTAAAATATATCACTAAACTTAATTCAAAACTAAACTTAATTCAAAAAACAAATATATATATATATATATATATATATATATATATATATATATATATCAGCACATATTTGTAGTATATGTTTGTAGTACATGATGTTCACATTCCAACTCACTCATTCCTATTGTGTATTTTTTCTTTGCAATTTATTTACATATTAGTATCTCATGTAAAAGAAACTATGAAATATTTATGACTGTGTGTTTGACTTACTTCACTTAACTTGATAATATCAAGGTGGATCCATTTTCCTACATATTACTCGTTTATCCTTATAGTAGACTAGTACTCTATTGCATATAAATACTACAGGTTTTTTTTTTACATTTCTTGTTTCATGGACATTTAGGCTCCTTCCAAGATTTAGCTATTATCAGTTCTGTTTATGTACAGATTATGCATGTATCACTGAAATATGATGCCTTCGATTCTTTTCAAAAGACACTTAGAAGGAGACTGGCTGGGCCAAATGGATTCAGGATATTGAGGCAAACACATACTGATTTCCATAATGATTATATTGGTTCACATTCTCACCAACAATAAAGAATGTCTCCTTTTTTCTAAAGCCTGTCTAGTATTTATTATTATTTGATTTCTTTAATACAGAGTATCCTAGAATGAGGTAGAGCTCTATGTTGTTTTTATGTGTATTTCTATAAAGGCCAGTGATGTTGAAAATGTTTTCATCTACTTATTAGCCATTTGTACTTCTTCATCTGAGAAGTGTCTATGAATTTCAAATACAAATTTGTTTATTGAGTCTTATTTTTTGAGAGTTCTAAATTTTTGAGTTAATATAATCTAGATGTTACTCCATTGTCTAAAGAATATGTGGTAAAATCATTTGTCATTCTGCATGTTGTTTCTTCAATATATTGGTTTTTTTTCTTTTGCTCTGAAGAAGCCTTCTAATTTGATGTGATCTAATTCCTTGATTTTTGGTATTATTTCTTCTACAACTGGGTGCCAGAGTCCAGCTGCAGCAGGGCTAGGGTTTCCCAAAGGTGAACAGGGAGTCAGCGAGTGAGAGACAGAAGACACTGCACACCAGTCTCTGAGTGAATCTGAATCCACTTTATTTTTTAGAAGCTGGAATATATATTTGCTAACCTTGGCAGAAACCCCCAGCCCCAAGTAGGAAGCACCCCACGCCCAGGGCCAGGCAGAGACAATCCCAAGCAATAGGTATTAATTAACCTCAACCCCAAGCAGGGAGCGCCCCAGGCTCAGGGCAATAGGCATCAATTAACATCTCAATCTTGTTACTTAGTTAGCTTGGGAAATGTAAGCCGATGCATTTGAATGCCTGCAGGAGGGAGAGATGTGTGAGGCTATTGTGCCACTC
Source organism: Hydrochoerus hydrochaeris (assembly GCA_004027455.1). Lineage (NCBI taxonomy): Eukaryota > Metazoa > Chordata > Mammalia > Rodentia > Hydrochaeridae > Hydrochoerus > Hydrochoerus hydrochaeris. The sequence goes on from PVLA01016569.1 coordinate 4,170, forward strand.
CCTATATTGTTTCCCTTATCATTGATGGGAGCATGACAGTCCCTGTGAGGACAGTGCATGTCTTAGGTCAAGGACTCTTCATATGAACCCAACCAGGCCTTACCCATCATGGGCCTGCAGAACAGCAATTGGTCCTATGCCTGTCTTAGGCAGCTGGTGGCATAACATATGTGTCCTAGTTGCCCGTCTTTGGCTGCCTGTAGGACAGCGCCTGTCTTGGGTCAAGGACTCTTCATATGAACCCAACCAGACCTTACCCGTCATGGGCCTGCAGGACAGCAATAGGTCTTGTGCCTGTCTTAGGCAGCCGGTTGTGTAACATATGTGTCCTAGTTGCCCGTCTTTGGCTGTCTGTCAAGTGTCTCAGGGCAGTTGTCTCACAGGAACCCTGTAAATCCTCTTCCATGAGCTCTCCCACCCAAAGCTCCCACATAAACTCTCTCACACTACTCACAGAAGGCAAAACCCCACAACCAGTCCTCACAAAGGGGATATCTAGAGGGCCTCCAGCAACCCCCCTGGAGTCTTCACCCTCGACTCCATATTGAGCATTACATAAAAACATACACATGTGAACTACACAAATTACAATTATCAGTACAAAACATTCCAAGATCCCCGTGCCCAATTCCCACATGCGGTGTCCTTTTCCTGGAGAAGCGATTGTCACAGGGCATGGATGGACTAGGACATGGCATGGACAGAAAAGGGCACTGCAACTGGGATTCTTTCAAGAAAGTCTTTGGCTATGCATATGTCTTCAAGACTTTTATTTATTTTATCTTCCAGAAGATTGTGTATGATTTAATGTTTAGGCCTTTAATTCACTTAGATTTTAGTTTTGTGAATGGTGAAAGATACAGATATAAGTTCAGTCATTGGCATGCAGAAGACCATTTTCTAATCACCATTTGTTAAAGAGACTATCTTTGGGGAGATATTTGTTCTCTAAGATGATAAAGTAGTCAAATGTGCCTAGTTGTTTCTTCATCTACTATTCTAGTCCTCGAGTCTTTTTTTCCCAATAAAATGCTGTTTTTATCCCAATAGCTTTGTAGTATAACATTAGGGCAGTGAATAATGCCTCCTACTTTATGCTTCTTGTCCAGAATTGCTCTAGCTATTATATATCTCCTTTGGTTCAATAGAAATTTTAGGATGTTTTTCTAGTTCTGTGAGAAATTCTATTGGTATTTTGAATGGGATTGCATTAAATTTGTATAACAGTTTTGGAAGTATAGCTATTTTTACTATCTTGGTATTGCCTTCCAGGAACAAGGGTTATCTTCTTAATTTTTTTATACTCTCTTTGTTCTCTTTTCTTCAGAGAATGGTAGTTTCCATTGCAGAGTTTTTCACTTCTGTGGTATTCTGTTTTACTTGATCTTATTGTGAAAGGCATTATTCTGCCAAATTTTTTTTAGTGAGTTTGTCCTAGTATTCACAAGAATACTAGGGATTTTTGAGTTTTAAGTATTGCTGCTATGCTACTGAATTTGTTTATTAATTATAGGAATCTTTTGGTGGAGTTTTGGGCTCTTCCATGCAAAGAAATGTGTCCTCTGTAAATAATGATAATTCTTTCCATAAGCATATATTTTTATTTTTTTTCTCTTTGCCTGATTGGTCTAGCTAATGTTTGGAGGGTTTTTTTTTTGAAGTCAAGTGGTAATAGTGGGCACCATTGTCTTGTTTGTGATTTTAGAGCAAAAGCTTTAATCTTTGTTCCAATTAATATGGTAGGGGTATTGGCTTGTCACATGTGGCATTTATCCACAACTATTTTCTTGAGGGTTTTTTTATCATGAAATTATGTTGAATTTTTAAAAATTCATTTTCTGCATCTTTTGAGTTGGTCATGTTATTTTTGTTCTTGCTTCTATTTATGTGATATATTACTTTTACTAATTTGCATATGTTGAACCATCACTATATCTCTGGGATGAGGCCTACTTGTTCATGATATATATATAATCTTTTTGATGATTTACTACATTCTGTTTTAGTATCTTTTTGAGAATTTTTGTATATGTGTTCATTAAGGAGATGCATGTATAATTCTCTTTTTGTTTGAGTCTTTTTCTGGTTTGGCAACCAGATCAATGCTTTCTTCCAGGAATGACTGGGAATAAGGCTTCTTTTCAGTCTCAGCAAAGGTTTTGAAGAATAATGATGTTAGATCATCTATAAAGATTATATAGAATTTAGGATATTTATACTTGTATACAAGTATTTACAGTGTTTAAAACTATTCCTGAGCATTTGATATGAATTTAATTGAATATATATGTGGGTTATAATTAAAAAGCCATACTGGGGCTAGGGATTTAGCTCAGTGGCTTAAGCACCTGCCTGGCAAGTGTGAGGTTGCGAGTTCAATCCCCAGTACCAAAAAAAAAAGCCATACTAACTATAAGTGATTTGGGCCATTATAATTGCCTTATTCCTGTATCAAGGGGTAAGTTGTCAATTATTTATTGATAAAAATTATATTAAGTACTTATATGTTTTGTTTTAGTATATCTCATATTCTGAGGTGACTTCTTATTCTCATTGGCCATGATTTTGTCTTTATAAATGCTTTTTATAAATTGTAACGTATAGTATAAATTGCTAAACTTTTTTTCTGATTATATACATAGACATCAAACTCAGTTTTAATCAGTAGAAGATTCTTCCCTAGATTAACTGATTTTTAAAAAAAATTGCTTGGGTACTCAACTGTAAAAGCTAATCTAATGATGACCAGTTCAAACTTTCTAAGGAAAACATCAAACTTTTTCATGAAACTTTTAAGGAAAATTTAGTGGACTCATTCATCTAAACACCCTCTGAAACCAGGCAATCCATGATAGTCTCATCAAAAAATTCTCTCAGTGCTGACATTTGTTTTCCTTTACCATGTGCTACTAATCTTCTCTGCCACCAAAACAAAAAATAAAAGAGGTCTTTTGTGTTTTAAATGACAGTGTGGAATAATAACTGTAGATTTCCTATTTTGTGTTGAGATCTTAAATGTCCCTCGAGAGTCTCATGTGGGATTGGCAGCTATACACAAGCATGGATTATTCCACTGGTGACTACATGAATGAGTGTGCTGTCAGGAGGAGGGCCTGGTTGGAAGAAACAGACCACTGGTTCTATGATTTTGCAAGCATGATCTCTTATGCCAGCTCTTCCTTCTCTTACACCAGTCACCATGTGTTGAGAGTTTTCTTGTACCAGGGCCTCCCATTATGCCTTTTTGGCCTTAGAACAAATCAACTATGTACTGAATTCTTTGAAAACATGAGACAAAATAAACCTTTTCTCTTTTAATTTGCAATGTCTGGTATTTTGTAACACCTACAAGAAAAGTGACTAATGTACCAGTATTTAAACATGTCAATCTAATAATACAGTCTGTAGTAATCTTTTTAACACTATGTCTACTTAGAAAAGTATGCTTTTTCTGTATTTATTGAATTGCAAAAGCCAATATTCTATCCACTTACAATAACAGGAACTAGAGACAAATACCTTTTTAATTTTTTTTCCTTCTGCTAGCTTACCATCTATACATTACCTAGAAGCTAGAGTCAGAGCATCAATTATGTTTATCAGACTTTACATTATTCCATACTGCTTGTTTCTTTCTTAATAATTCACAACAAAGATATACTAAGCTTTCTGAAACAAAAGGTAGATTTGGATTTCTTCAAAGCTCTAGAGACAAGTGGATAAATACAACCTAGAGCTGCTATGTTTTGTGAAATAAATACAGACTAACATTAAAAACTGAAACACTTTAACATAAGTAACAGTTGTGTTTTAAAGAAAATGTCACAGCTACCAATAAATGTCAAATATCTGAGTCAACATTATCTATTAAATAAATATCTATAACAGTTATATATAACAAGGGTTTTAAAAGCAGCTATTGTTTTACAAGTTAAAAAGGATTAACTATATTTTTATTTGTATCTTTACTATTTTCACCAATTTTTCATTTGTATGAGAATTTTCCAAAGATAAGTTCCTGAGGGCATAAAAGAATGCTTCAGAAGATTTTTTTTACAAATATATACTTTTGCTATGATTGAATTTATCTTCTACATTGCCATGCATATTTTTATAGCTATGAAAATTTTTATTGAATATGAGTGCTGGTTTGGAAATTGACATTTTTCCCATTTTTATTAGGATTATCAAATTCTGAGAAGTGTTATCTGGTCCTTTAGCAAATTATATTGGTATGCTCCTTGTGGAGGATATGAAAGACAGCATGCAGAGTGATTGTTATCAACTGAGCAAATAAAATTACCTTGTAGACCACGGCATTGTGTACACAAAAACATCTAATATTTACCATGTGGACCAAAGTGAAGTTACAATTAACATATCTCTGATAACCACATAGTAAAGAAAAGCAGACTCAAAGAAAAATAAATAACATTGTTACAAAGGACACCTGATAGTATCTCTCCATTACAAATTCTGAGAATGTATGCTTTTTTAAAGTGGATAGGAAAAAAATAGTTCCATTAGAACATTAATCCAATTAAAATGGGACTGAATTTTGATAAAACATGGCTGACTATAATTGGGACATTGTAGGTTTTCAGGAAGACTTCCATATGACCTTGAATAATTTATATTTTGCCTCATCTCTTTCTATATTTAATACTATCTAAAGTGTTTTCTGTTCAAATTATTTCAAACCAAATGAAGAATATTTTGTCTTTTGTTTGCAGCTATGAAATAACCATGTAATTACACTAAATTTTTCACTAAAATTCTGTCTTTCATAAATCATTTTCACATACAATTGCTTTTCCTCTGGGGAGGTTTTGATTTAGAATTCAAGTAGTAGAAGCTTCCTTTCCATGAATCCTGTTTGAGATCATCTATTTGATAGAGACAGAACACAATAGTATCTCCAATCTTTTAACTAGGATGACTACAAAATTGATTCTTAAAATTATTCAATTGATACGTTTCAGTCAAAGAGTTTATAATGTATATTCAGCTTTTGACAGTCAAAAGAAGGGCTGATCTTTATAGATACCATCTTAGGTCACAATATTTGAAGTGAAACCTGTGAAGTATTGAATACCTAGTATATATGTGATACTTAAGTCTTATGTTCTCAAATTTGAATTTGTTAAATACACAATTTATTAGAATTGATTAATTAATTTCTGCATTTCAGTATGTTCCTTGGATGAATTATATTTCTAAATGACTTTAAAATTCTTCTTCCATGCAATTTAAGACATCAAGTGAAGTGAAGAATATACCATGAATTTTCTTATTAAAGGGATAATTACAGTTGTTTTAAGGGATCTAAAGCATTCGTATGGATGGGGTGTATAGCTCAGCAATGCAATACCTGCCGAGCAAGTGTGAGGTCCTGAGTTCAGTTGTCAGTACCAAATAAATAAATAAATAAACAGAGCATTTACAAGTTTCAGAATAAAGATATGTGGTTAACGTGGAGTTTAAGACACAGAGATCTCTCCCTCCCCCAGATTATGATTACATATGTTTCACCTATCTCTAAAAGTGATCAATAATTGTCATTAAAGATAATCCAGAGGGGACCAGAGCCATCTCCTTTGTCTCAAATTTGCTCAGAAAATCAATGCAACTCTTAGATGGAATATATGAATATGTCATTTCCAACTTTCTTTTACTTAGCATGTGTTGTAATCCAAATATGTTATGTAGAATGAAGAATTCTTAAAAAGTAAACAATCTCTTTGTGGAGATGTTCAAAATAGTAAAATATAGCTAACAATAATGATAATGGAATTCAAATAACATGATATACTGCATCCCTGATTTCTTGTGCTTTTGCTTATTGTGGTTTAAAAGATTGCACTTTCTATAAATTAAAATTTGTAATATTGTATTAAGCAAAGTTCACTATTCTTTTTTTCACCAAGACTCTCTCATGTTATATCTGTGTGTCATAATTTGATAATTCTCACAGTATTTCAAACTTTTTCATCATTGTTAAATCCAAAATGATGAGGTGAGCTCAGAGAACACTGAGGAGAGCTTAATATTTTTAGGGAAACCATGAACCATGCCCATTTAAGAGAACAAATTCAATTTAACAAATCATAGATTTGTTCTTTTTCTACTATAAATCTGGTTCATAGTTCACAGTTCTGTCTCTTTCTCTTTGAACTTTCCTATTTCCCTAGACAAAGGGATGTTAAAGTTAGAAGAATCAGTTATCTTAGAATAGTTCACGTGTTTAGATAAACAGAAATGTAAATATTTCTCACTTTTCCTCAAATTCTAGAAATGCTTAAACTTAATGGATTACTCTTATTGAAAGCCTCAATAGTATAAAATCAGGATGTTTGTGGCAAACATTTAGCCAGGCTGTGAAAGCAAGTCAAATTTCTTGACAGAAATGTAAGTGGTTAGTCCTGTGAACCTGTGAATAAGACACAGAAATAAACTTATTGCTGGTATGGGAAAAGCTTTAGTGATTGATATAGTACATAATGCCAGCCACATCATACATCTTAAAAATTACACTTATTAGTACATTTTATATATACATGACAATCTTATTCATCAAAGGGATTTTCAATGTGTATATGATATATTTTGATTTCTCTTTTTTCCCCTCATTTCCCTCTTCTCCTTTCAATCCATCTTCTCCTTCCCATTTACAACCCTTTGTTTTCATTTCATCTTTTTTTATCATTTTTTCCTTTTCCCATCCTTCCTCTCTCTTTCCCACTCTAGTTCCTATTTCCTTTTGAATAATTTCTTACAATTTCACAATATCTATTTTACATTTTTGTTCTTATCTACTCTTTAAATTTCCTATACAAAGGAAAATCAGAACAAAAAGATCCCCCCAAAAAACAAACACACAAAAAACAACAAATAAAAATGAAAAACCAAGAAGAGAAATCAGAATAGTTCAACATACATTTAAAATTTATAAGCCTAATCCATAGAAAAGCTCTAACTCTTTTTAATCATTTTAAATTAAAGGCAGATAAGGAAACTGGAGAACAAAGTCCCAAACTTGTAGAATTTATTTTGTGAAGTTTAAAAGAAGCAGTTACCACTACAAGATAAAGTATAAAGTGAAGCAAAGTGGTACTGAAGAAGCTATATTAAGTTGTCCAAAAGATCTAGCTCAGAAAATTATGGTGGATAAAGTAATCAGCAAGTTTTCAAAACAGATGAAACAGGCTCCTATTTGAAAAAGATGCTATCTAGGTCTTTGAGAAAGAAAAATCCAATGCCTGGCTCCAAGGCTCAAGAAAATAGCTTTTTTTAGGGATTAAAGAAACTTTAATTGTGACTTTCATGACAGTGACTTTAGGTTGAAACCAATCTTCATTTACCATTCTGAAAGTCTGGGACCCTCTAATGTTACTCTGTCCTCTGTATATGACATTACAAAGTCTGTTTTATAGCATATTTGCTTGCAACATGATTGACTGAATATTTGAAAACACCTTCAGAGACATAGTATTTAGAAGAGTATAAAGGGGAAGAACAGTGAAATTAATGGAATATTTTTCATTGCATCCAATCTGAAGCCAATGGTCAAATAGGAATTTTAACCAGCAGTTTTTAACATTACAGAAACCCATTTCATCAGGCCACACCTGCCATCACCAATGATAATATACTGTATCTTGGAAGAGTAAACTGAGAACTTTGTGGAAAGAGCATTTACATGCCATCCATTTTACATACCATCCATGAGTCATAGAATAAGGCCATATTGTCACATTCACATCAATTTAGAAGAGGTTGATTTTAACCTTTGGCGTTGATTCTGGTAGTTTCAAGATCAAGGGAGAAATCACTGTAGATGTAGTGGAAATAGAAAATTTTAATTACTAGTTGAATATGAAGGTGTGACTTAATTACTAAACTAATCTTATGATAAAAACTTAATAGCCAAAATTTAATTATATGAATGAGCACATAAAAAGCTTTTTAGAGGTGAGATGTATTCTTGTGAGCATACTGTGGACATTGTTGAGATGACAACAAAATATTTAAAGGATTACATAAACCGAATGAGTCTACAACAGACTTGAGAGGATAAAATTTAGCTTCCAAACAGGTTCTAACACGGGTAAAATGCCAGAAAACAACATATTAGGCTACAAAGAAATCTTTCATGAGAAAATGGAGTCAAACAATGTGATATTTAGTTTTTTATTATTTTCAGAAATTACTACAGCCATCTCGACCTTGAGCAAACACCATGCTTATCAGTCAGCAAAGCTATCAATATTGAGGAAAGATATTTCTTCATCAAAAAATTATGACTCAATTAAGAATGTGGTTATTCTGAGCATGTTTTAAAAACAGAAATTTTTAATCAAAACATGCAATTTATTTTTAGATATAATGCAATTACACAAATGATACACTGTTGTACAGTATAATGTAGCATTGTTATGTACTAGCAAAATAAAAAAAAATACTGTAAACTATTTTATTGTAACTTTGGTTATATTGAAACAATCTGGAACTGAACCCATGATATGTCTATAGTAAGTCTGTATGGTATATTGCGCAAACCATTTATTATGAAATATGCACTGGATTTTTAATACTCAGAGTAAATGTAAAATAAGTTCTAAAAATTAAATTCCCAAGGTCACTGAATTTATTAGTAGAGATGAGATTTGTATTCAAGTAATCAGATTCAGAATTTTTTTATTACCATCATTACACAAATGTATTGAAAATAGTATGCTAATAAAACACATTTGTATATTTTTATACAATGTGAAAAAGGGATCTGGAGGGTGAAGGTTCTCTGATATATAGTAAGTGTAAAAGATCATGTGTGGGAGGTAATGGTTTCTGCTGGAATATGAACAGTTCTCTCTGGAGAAAACTAATTGCTAACTTGAACAAAAAATATTGATGAATATTGAGCAAAAATTTAGCTCTTAAAAGCTTACAGAACTCTAAGCACTGGTCTATAACTTTTGTAAGAAAAAACAAATAAAAGCAGACTTTATAAAAAGTATCAACATCAAAATGTCATGCAAAATAGAATTTTGTATGAATATCAAATCTAGGCTTATTTGAGGCAACATAATTTCATATGATACCACTTATAAATATACTTGTGGTGTGTTCTTGTGGAAGTAGCAACAGCTTTACCTTGGATTTTTAGAAATGTAGATTCTCAGGTCCACTGTAGACTTACAGAATTACAGGCTCCAGGGGACTAAAAAAGGAATGTGTGATTTTACAAGCTTTCCAAGTGACTCTTTGAAATGTTATACAAAAGTAGTGCTTTGAAACAAAGTTAGGTCTTTCTAAAATAAGAATTTTATATATTTCTCTGGGATGAAAAACAGAAGCTGCCATATATGAAAGTTCTTGAAACATACTGAAAAGGAGAATTTCCCTATAAATCTTTAAAAATTCTCACATACTCAACCAGATGCACACCTAAAATGGGATATAAGAGTTTCAAAGAGAAATGTACATAACAAATATGAGATATTAAAATAGATTTTGTGAAATCTCAAGTTTCCTCTAAAATATCTCACTTGATATTTTACATATTTCAAATTATTATTAAGATTTTTTGATAAAATTATGATAAGAATTCCTAAAATTGAATAATACAATATGGATAATATCTGATTATCTTCAGATTTGTTATGTTTTATATAAATGCTGCAGTATAAAGACCTGAGAAAGACAATATTGTATTTTCTAACAATATTTCACTAAATTAAATTAATTTGTACTTAAAATAAAATTTACACTTAAAATAACTTAAATGTTGAACTTCTTTAATCTCACCAGATACAAGAAAATATCTGTCTCATTTTAGTACAAGTTTTCCCCAACACATATATTTATTTTGAGCAAAAATGTGTGATCCGCATAGTGCTGATATTGAAAAACAAGCTATGTATGTGACAGTGAACATTATGTCAAAAATATTAAATTGTGCATTTGATCAAATCAGGTAGATTCTTGAAGTCATCAATTTTCAGCTGACATTAAACAATGAAATCTCTCAGTGATAAAATAGTAGGACTTTTACATAATTTTGTATATATTAACAACCTTTCTTTCTGTTCAAGTACAATACATGAAATATATTAGCCTAATATGAAATGATTATTAATGAAGATGATTTCACAGCAAATTCAAATCTAAATCAAAATAATAGTCATTACAATGATATATAATGAGATACTAATAGAGAGCTAAATCTTATTACAAATATTTTAGCTTCTCAAATTGATCAGCTTAATTATAATATAAGTCAAAACTTAGATAATTTTTGCAATTATCAAAATCATATACCTTTAAATGTTAACCTGCCAATAATTAAGGATAATAAATTTTCCCACTGCAAATTTTGCCACATTGTTTCAAAAATAGTTATATTTATAGTATAACACAAACATTGTCTGGAAGAAAAGTATGCTTATCTTTAGTTGTGGATTCTTCTAGACTATAAATCAATTAATTTTCTACTTGATCTATTTTCTTTCATAATAAATATTTTCCACATTAAGTGAAAAATTTTATTAAAATCATTTTGATAGTATTTCATAATATGAAGTATAAAAGTATCATATTCTTTGCTTACAAATAAAAATATAAAAATAATTTTGAGTGAATACTCTAAAATCATAAGCCAAATATTTCTTAAGTTTGTGTCTTAAATATTTCATCAAATGAAATACAAACCAGTTCATTTTATAGTCCTGAATTTTTCAGTCATGTTTATCTAAAAGGTACTCTTCTTTGATTTGAAATTTTAAAATTATTAGGCATCTTTTAATGGCTGAGCATTCTTTTTATTTCTTTTAAGGAGGATATTAAAATAATGTGAAAATGTATGTACATATAATTTATTTTACCAAATATAAATATTGATTTATAAACATTAAAACATATGGGCAAGCAGCTGTTACACTGTCCTCATAATGTAGCAACTTTGATGAACTGCAAACCTGTGAAAGAGCTCCCTCAGCAGTACTTTTATGTCATTCTTGTCAAGCATATCCATATCATTCAGTGGGAAATTGATTAAGAGAACAGTAACTTTTCACATTCTAACTTTAAGTTGTGTATTGATTTATTAATATATTCTGTTTGCATAAAGCCATTTATGACATTGGATTTACAAATTTTCTAAAGATCTGTCAGTTAGGAAGAAACAAGTTTTTGTGCCTGTCTGTGCTCTACAAGCTCAAGTAGCCATTTAATTCTATTGATATATGTATTGGAAAGAAACAGGTGAAATAGAGGGACATCAGAGAGAAAGGGAGGAACTGTTGAGTGTAACTTATTTGGAGTCACCTAAGAACATCAGCCACTCAGCTCACTGTAGGTGCTCACTGAAGCACAACATCTGACAATATGGGATGGTCACCCACTGCTGAAAATCAACAAAAGAAGCCATGTCAGAACTCACTGGTGCTGCTGGCAAATCATTCAGATTGTCATACTCCTTTCCCTTCAGGGAATGCCTGTTAAGCTGGCCCTTCCTTGTTGTCATTTGCAAATTAGAATTTTTAAATAGAAATTTATCTGATGCCATGCCTTTAAGTCAGTGGAAGGGAGAGAAAAGGAAGTAGAAGTAGCTAATACAATAATAAATGACTTTTCAGAAAGATAAAAATAATTATATGAGAGGTAAATATTGCAAAAACAGTATAAGAAAATTGTGTGGATCTCTAGAATGTGTTCATTATAAAGCCTCATTAAGTTTGAAGCTATTGTGGTAAAGAAGATGTATATCCATGCAGTCTTATTATAATTTTTTGAACTCTAAGTGTGAAGGGTAAAACATTAAGACTTTAAGGTAAAAAATAAAAATTATCAACCAAGTAAAAGATGTTATGACATTTCCATCTGCAATATTAATGGAATGAAGAGAAATAGAATCAAGATTCAGAGATAAGGTAACATCTTAAAAATCACAAATAGCAAAGACTACTTGTCACAAGAAATAAATATATCCAGTGACACATAAAACTTCAGATCTTATGTCAACCAGTAACTGATCTTAGACAAATATTTTGAAATGACTTGTAAATCAACAAATGATCTAGAAAGGAGACTTCAAATGTGAATATGATGGAGAGAAAAAAAATGGTGAGAAATGAATCTTGACATACGCACCTGCATGTTTCTGTTTCTACAACTATAAAATAAATCCATCTGGATGAATATAAGACAAAATAAAAATATGCATATGGATATACAAAAATAACGTTACAATTGTCATATATCTTTCAGTATTTAGGAAATGAGGGAAAAGGAGTTTGGAAAACCTTCTTAGTTGAGGTAGAGATGAAGAGAGATATAGAAAGTAAACAACATCTCTAAATATAGTGGCAGATTTTGGACAGTGTATTGAATGAAGTAAACTATTTCAAACGATGAAATTGTTCCATCACGTTCACAATAGCTGAGCCACTTGAATTTTGTATGGCTTGTATCTAGGTGTCCTTCCAAAGCCATATTTACTTACCAGTGGGACTTTCCAGAACAAGATCCACACAGGGTTTGTGATATTGGGCTTAAGGGCATGTGGAACTGAATTAGTCTACTGTCTAAAGTTATCACAATTGTGAGTGGCAACACCCAAAAGATTGGTATCCTGGATAAGACAAAGCAAAAGACTGAGTGGTTGTTGTCTTCCTGCTGTTCACTGTCTTCTGCCTGACACACCATGAACTATTTCTCCTCTGTGATATACCTCTACTGTGCCACCTTGCCTTACATCAGTCAACTCTGGACAGACACTGAAATAAACTATCCACATTCAACATGTGAGTGTCAGGCACTTTGTCTCAGCAATGAGAAAAACAACCAAGACAGCATCTGGCCAAGTTTACAGAGAAATTTTTCAAGATGCAAGGTAGAACAAGTTAAAGGAGCTGAATAACAAGAGGAAAAGGCACTTATGGTTTCAGTTACCATACTTACAACCATGTTTATTTAGTTAAAATAAAAGCATTTGGTGCAGTTAAGAGGAAAGCACTTACTAGGGCTATTTTCTCTAGTCTTAAATGATTACAGAGGTGTAGGTGTGTAATGCACAAGTTTTGGGATTTTGCAAAAAAAACTGCTAGGGAAAAAATTAGGCAAGAAAACTGATGCATATGCATGAAAGAGATTATAATGAATTGACTAGAGAAAAGATGTTTAAAAAAGAGAAAAAAAAGGTGGCAAAATTATTTAAATCCTGACAAAAGGAAAGTCTAAGGAGAACTGAGACAATGATAGAAATCCACTCAACAAACAGAATATAGCCATTAGAGGAGCAGTTGAGGATGAGATTGCTTGATATTGCTTTAGTCATAAATTTTGAGGAGGGGCACAAAAGGTATGGACAGAGGTAAATTCAAAAATGTTTGAAGGAAAACAGTTTGATAAATGGAAATCAAATTACAAGGTTTATTGCTATTGATATTTTTGTAATTAGAAAAAAACATAATGCATCTTTATTTAGCAAGTCATGTCTAACCTATGACCTGAAGATTTCATGTAACAGTAGATGGTAATACACTCACAGAGATCATAAATTTTAGATTATTATGTGAAAATAGTAACATTTCTCATGACCCAATGGCACAGTGTTCCTGCTAGAACTATGTATGCAACAACAAAAAGCAAGGAATGTAGGGATGTATGTAGCTCACTGTTAAATTTGTAACCCACAACTGCCATATATGGTCAGTGATGTCACAAAGCATACATATTGTGAATTACAATTGATTGAATAACTTAGTGAGTAAAATACTAAAAGTACTGATAGTATTTAAATGTATCCACCAGTATGTGTATGCATGCAAACTTAGGTATTTATCATTATAAATTATAAAGTGGACAAGTCAGTTTTTAACTAATCATTATCTCAGGCTTGCATTATTTCATAAAGTGATTTTGTAAGTTCAGATTTATTTTTACTCAGAATCTTAGCATAGTTATTTAGCATCACCAATTCAAGAAAAATAAATCTTTGCTTATTTATTTTTGTTTTTTCAATAACTAATTGCAAAATAGACCCCCAGAAGAATAATTGTAGATAAAAGTTTTCAGTTAAAAAATGGACAATGACTGTTTGGTTGAGAAAAAGTCAATGTACTTAATTTGTGGAGAAAATGTCAGTAAATAAGTTTTTTAAATACTGTATTTAAAATTATTTAGCCAAATTTGACACACAGTAAGAAATGTTTCAAATAGAAAAAATACTGAGAAAACATGGTCATCCTCTCAACAAATCTTTTTAAATCAAACCTCCAACTGGATCTGCTATAATAGTTAGGTAAATGATAGCAAATATTATTACAAAATAAGCAAAACCTTTCCAGATAGTGAGCTCATGAACAAATCTATAAAAAGGATTACAGATATGATTTGTCCTGATAAAAACTGAATTTTTCCCAAATCAATCTTTTTTTCATCAAACTGTATAGACACAAATGAAGAAATAGGAAAATGTATCACAGAAGACTTCAAGAGTAAATGTAATACGAATTTCAGTTTTGTGTTTGTACATAGAAAAAGCATTGTTAATATAGTTACAACTCTATTGGCCATGTTTTTGGACTATTCATAATGAGAACAATGTTACTGAAGAAATGAATTGTTTGGTGGCATTGAAAGGCAGAAGTAAATTTTTTGATTTGCAGGAAGTAATGAAAACATTTTAAAGGAATATTCTTTAACATTCAACATTCATCAACCATTATGAACTAATTGTGGCTCCACAGAGATGGTTGGTAAAAGTTAAATTTATTAAATTAATAGATGATGATCCACTTCCCATGGAAAACTCACATTTAATGATTGATAATGTTTTAGATTAAGAAAAAGGACAGCTTTAAAACTGGATGGTATTATATGAATAATAATTAAATCTATGAATTCCATAAATTTAGGTGATTGGTGTATCAGGCATTCCTTAAGAGCCTGAATCATGATTATCTATTTATAATTTACATTTCTAAAGTAAGGTGTATAAGCAGAGTTAAATATTAAAACCATTTCATGACTTGTGGATGAAATCAATTCTTATGGAATCAAAGGAAAATTTTGATGTAGGAATTGAAGATGACAATTAGCTCACAGATTGAGCATTTTTGGTAAGTTAGAATGTTCATTTTAAATGAACTAACATTTATCTTTAAAAGTTAAAATTAACTGGGCAGTCTATATTTTAAGCCATAATATCATTTGAAATGAAACTTTATACAAGATCAAGTTAGTTTGACAAATACTTTCATGTATCTCTATGTTTTCTGAATGTTGTCTTGTGAACAGCAAGTAGTATGCAGTCTTGTTTTTTGTTCTGATACAGATATTTGAGAATAAAATTCCAAGGTTTCTATTTATTTATATATATATATATATATATATATATATATATATATATATATATATATATATTAGTTTATTTACAAGTCCATTTGAAGCTGATATATATTCCCTTGAAATTTTCAAGTGCAATATAAAAGCACTTGAAATTAGATATCCCACTCAAAGAAAGATATCCTCATGGATATGTAAAAAACATAAGGCTAATCTTCTCAGGGACAAAATTAATAGTCATGCCTAAGTTATATCATTGTTTCTGAAAGTATATACTTTCAAAGATGAGTTAAACTAGCTAAAAAATTTCTGAAGAGCACGTTGAAAAATATAAATTGCCTCAGGCAAAATCATGGTGCATGTCTACAGTCTCAACACTGAAGGAGGCTGAGGCAGAAAGATCACAAATTCCAGCTTCACTTAGGAAACAGCAAGGCGCTGTCTCAAAATAACAACAAAATTTTAAAAAGACCTGGGGACGTAGCTCAGTATGAAGATCCTGGGTTCAACCCTCTGTACCAAAAAAACAAACAAACAAACAAACAAACAAAAAAACTACTTCTGTCAGAACATTAACACATTGGTTTCACCAAAACAAAGTCAAATATCTTATATATCCTTCATTCTTTTTAAATGACATAATAAAAATGTAGAAAATTTTGTCATTTATATGCCTTTATCATACTACATAATTTATATTTGCCCCAAGAATTTTTTTTAACTCAATGCAGGCCTAGCAAGCTAAAGATTGGACACAAATATATTCATTTTGACAATT
>PVLA01016570.1:0-20290 GCA_004027455.1 Hydrochoerus hydrochaeris
TTTTTCCTAGTGATTCTTGACCCTCCTTTTGGTGAGGAAAAGGTTGTGCACAATATTCACTACGGCTGACAACTGCTAAGTGTTTCCAGGCACTGTGTTACAGGTGCCATGTAGGGGTGTTTACACGTACCCCTAGAACCTACCCCACAGTGGGCAGCCACCACTCATCAACCCTCAAACGACAGCTGAAGAAGCTGGAGTTCAAACACCTTGAGGAACCTGCTCAAAGTAGCCCAGCTGGTGAGTGGCTGGGTCCCCACGGAAGGGCTCAGCCCTGATCGTGGTCAGTTTCACCCTCCAGCTTTCTTTCTCACAAGCTGACACTCAGATGCCACCAGAGTGGGACTGAATGAGAACATCGGTGGTGGAACTGGGGGCCGGTGTTTGTTTGACCATTTCAGGTGCCTCCGGATCATAGCCGGAATAGAACCTGCACTGTCTGATGCGGAGCTGTGAGCTCTCTGCTCAGTAGTGTGCAGGCACCGGCTTCAGTAGTTAACCCTTTAAAGACCCATCACAGCTGAAATGGAGGTTGCTGTGATGCCCTCCCCGTGAAGTCCCATGAGACTGAAGGGATGGTTCCCAAAGTGGCACTTAGCAGACTCTGGGCTAATGGCAGGTCCAGGCCATCCTCCCTCTCTGTCATTTGTGGCCTGTGGTTTTGGCTCACCTGGCTCATCTTCCTGCCTTCTCCTCAACCTCTCATTAGTGAGCCACTTCTGAGCTGCTCGAGACTTGGGAACCAAATAACAACTTGTTCTCTGTATCTGTTCATAGTAATACACAGGCCCTCTACATTAAGGAAGAAGGAAGAAACTCTGAGAGAGTACAGTGCCAGCCCGTGAGCCTGTTCTTGAATGGAAGGATTGGCCAAGTGCACAGTCATGCATCCTAAAAAGCCATAGAAGGGCAGATACTTTGCTTGACTCCTAATGCTACTGATGGTAACACTGACAGGCAGCAGTAAAGCACAGTTTGCCTGAGACCACAGAGTCAGCCCGCAAAGCTGTTCCTGACACCTTGTACCTCACCTGGCTCACTCCTTCATTCACCCAGGCATGCAGTCAGCACATGCTGCGTGAGGGCCTAGCACATGCCAGGAGCCCTCCTGGGAGCTACACAGATGGTCACCTGCCTTTCAGGGGTCACAAGAAGAGGTTCAGACCAGCTGCCACCATCACTATCTGCTTCTTGCAGAAGTCTGGGGCTTGCAACTGTCTCTCACTTAGATGCCTATGGCCTCCCCTGACTGTCCTTTCTTCTGATTTTTATCTGTTTTCCTGCATCTGTTTCTTTATTTCTTCAGCCTTATCATTCCAAACCTAATCTTGGTGACTGGACTCCGCAGCTAGCAGGCACATCTCTTCTCCAATGTTCCCACTTGTGATTTTACAGCTCCCACTTGTGATTTTACAGCACATCTCTTCATGCTTAAAATAAGGTGCACACTTTTTTCTATGAGGGGTGGTTCCTTAGGGCACTGGGGGTGCCAGGAATTGCACCAGATAGTCTATCAGAGCAATGAAAAATGCAAGGGCTTTTAAATAAGAATGAACATTTTCCTCATTAAAATTTAAAATTCTGATTTAGCGTGTACTTTGTGATGTCCTTTGACATACTGGTATACACACTCCGCATCCTTAGTGCCTTTGCATTTATCTACGGGGTGTCATAAACACAGTTTACTGATTGGACACCCTGCCTCAGTGAGTGACAGTTAGCACATCCCTGCTCCCTGACATCCCATACCTTTATGTGAACATGAGAAACTTGTGCCTCAGATGGTTCCACTTGAACTTCTTAAACATGGAAAGGTGTCCTAGATCATGCTGCATAAATGCGGACTGAGCCTAGGGGAGACAAAGCTGCTGAGAAACAGGAAGTCAGGGAGGCATCCCCCAACTCTCTGGTGGATCTGAGCCTGAAGGAGAGCCCCGCAAGGCACGTCCCATCCCTCCTGCCTTTCTCCTTCTGGGCAGGTGGTTCTCCCAGCCTGGAATGTTCTCCTGGCCTCTGCCCAAATCTTCCAGTGTGAACTGAAAAATCCACGGACTTTAGAGTCAGGCAGCTTTAGCGTCTCCATCAATTCTAGCTGCATGACTGAGGAGTGCTCAGAAGCCCAAACCCTGAGTTACTTACTTGATTGATGCAGGGAATAGCACTGACTCCTGGGGCTGTCATGCAGTTTAGTGCAAGGTGCCCAATGCATGCTGAGCATCAAACCCATATGTTTTTTTTTTTCCCTTTCCAATTTATAAAAGTTGTTTTTCAAAGAATTGGTTTGTCAAGAAAAAAATAACATAAAAATTCTGGAATGGGGCCAAGGATTTAGCTCAGTGGCATAAGTGCCTGCCTGGCAAGCGCAAGGTCATGAGTTCAATCCCCAGCACCACACACACACAAAAAAATTTCTGGAATGTAGAAACATATTTGTTTGAATTCTCTACAAAACCTTCCCCATTGTTTCGATGAGAATGAAATGCCCCATTCTGTTCCAACAACAGCACATGCTTTTCCAGCCTGTTGCCGTCACCCTCTTCTGCCTTACAGGGCACTCAGCTGAGTGAGGTTCTCTCTTCCTGGGCAGCTCCCTTTGCATTCCCTGAGAGCATGTGAGGCTCCCTCAGATCCACCTGCAGCCTCATGCTTGTAGGCAGCCATGGTGAGAGCCCTGCTTCACTCAGCAAGCATCAGTTACCATCTGTCAAATTACAAAGGAACACATATGCTTCTGTTCTCACTTACTAAGACATGGCCTTCTCTGTCTTTGAAGAACTTATGATTTAATTCTCTGGTAAATCTTGAAAGGTTAAAAAATGTATAGTATGCAGCTGAGGACAGAACATTAGTTCCTGAAATTTTAGGAATAAACCAGGGTAAAAGGAAGCAACTGCCATTAGTGAAACCCTGCACCCATGTCGGGCATGGTGCTAGGTATGTGTAATCTTCTTCAGAATAATTCCATATTCACTGGTATCTTTATTTCAGAGATGAACGACCTAGAGTCCAGATAAGGTTAGTAACCTGGGGATAAAGGCCTGGCCTTGTCTATATGCAAGTGTCTGGCTGCTGCTAAGTAATCTAAAGAGAGAAGAAACATCAGCTGGCCTTTCCTTGGGGCAATAACCTGGTTAAGGGTAGTTGGTTACCTGTGAAACTGAGAAGAAACGAAACCAAGATGGTAACAGTCCAGCCATTGCCAAAGTGACACAGGCGGAGCCAGGCCAGGACTTCTAAAATCAAGATCTGGGCAAGGTGGAGAAAGAAGAACTGCAAGTGGGCATCAAACGTTTGAGTTCCTGAAAGTCTTCCATCAGCTGCAGCTGCAAAGGGAACAGCGCCGGGGAGGTAGGAGACAGGACACAGCGAACCCAGAAGTAATTTATCTTAATTTAGTAAAATTTAATCAATATCATTTCATGAGCATGAACAGATTTAACTATCCAGAATTTAAAACAAAAAACAACTAAAAAAATAAATGAAATCTTTGAACACAGGTGGTGATTGTTTTGTTTTGTTGAAAAAGACCAGTAGGGAGTTGCAAACTTTTCTCTAACTGCTTCGGAGCTTGTGGAGGAGCAGTGGTTTTGTAGGGAGAAGGATGATTTGAAAGATGCCTAAGCTCAACAGCTGCCTTTCAGACCATCAGTACGATCCAGGCGGGCTGAGCTCTGGTTATGTAGGGGCAGGGGGCTTGGTGGTCTAAATGGATCTGTATCACCATAGTTAGTGGTGCACAGTGTGTTGCTGGCCCTTTGCTGTTGAACACGTCCAGGGGACCATTTCAGAGGCTGGTGAGCACAAAACAACATAGTCCCCTAGAGTAACTCTAAGGATCGGCTTCATTGAGAGCTTCTCAGTGGACTACCAAAAACAAGGAGCACAGCTGGCATTAACGCTGATCAGGCTGTGAAAAAATGAAACAAAACAAAACAATCCAAACAAAATGAAACACCAGAGTTGTACAGTTGGAAGAAATGAGAAAAACTGGGAATAAAAAAGTTATGAAAGTAACACTAGGAGCCAAATTTCTCATTTAAGTTTTTGCTGATGCAATTTCAAAAGACACCACTGGTCACCAAGAGTTTGGATTGGCTGCTGTCTCCAGTCCTGGGATTCTGGTGGCCAGAGATGATTTGAATGACTGTCTGATATTAATCAGTCATCTCTAGAGTTGCTTGCTCCCAGCCTGGCGATCTTTTCCAACCCATTGATTACACAGGAGTGAAAGATCACTGGGGTCCAGCAGGGAGACTGGCTTGAATAATTAGCAGGGCAATGACAGATGCCACACCTCCTCCCACACCCCCTGACACCACTTCACACTCACACCCAGGTTTCCTTGGACATCAACCTTCATGCATGAGGCAGGAAAGAAAACTTGTGGTTTTGGGAGCCCAGCCATTGAAGCTGGAGATTGATGGCACGTGTGGGACTGAAGTAAGTCCAGCCCAGAAAAAGCAGAGAAACCAAAACAAACTATGTAAACAAGTTGTTCCAGCACTGAGAAGGCAGGGGGCCCAGACCTGTTGAGGAAACAAGTTGCTGGGCAGTGGAATTGAGATGGATACTTTTCTGTGGAGGGTATAAATAAATGTGCTACAGTGGTTGAGCAGTTCCTTTCCTTCCATCAGGAGAGTAAGGACTCCACCTGACCCCAGCTTTGTCTTTTCTTTATTTTTCTCATCCTCTTGCCGGTCCTTAACCCCAAGGACCTCAGGAGCTGCATTTGGGTCGCGGCATTGCAGTAGATGTTTATCCTCAGAGACCAACGCTGTGTTAAGTAATGGTGCTCTGCAGTTTCCTGCAGAATACTTTTAGAAAAATCGATTGACCCTTACAGCACTTTTTCCTTTTAGCCTAGGGCCACATTTCCCAAATGACAGGGACATATCTGAAGGCTTTAAATTACTACAGGCACCGTTGGGTTCATATAATGTATAAATTTTATCGAGTATTTAGTATGTTCTAAATACTCAAAATGATTTTATTGCTTCTTTCTTATCACCCTCTCAGAACTCTTACATATTGGTGCTATTGTTGCTGTTTTACATAGAGAGAAACTGAGGAACAAAGAGGTGTAGGAATTGGCCTAAACTGTATAGTTTTAGTGCAGCAGGGCTGGAGGATGATTTCTGGTCATCCACCCCGGGATCGGGTTCCTAGACAGAGCAATGCACCTATCCACAGCTGCGTGGGTGAGCCCGGGGCTACGGAGCAAGCGTGTTAGCTTCAGACCTGGACAGAGCCAGCTGTTTCTCCAGGTTAGTCCTGCTCCTTCCACCACCTGGGGGAGTTTGACTCCTCATTGCTATAGGGTGAAGAAAGTCCTTGCTCTATTTCACAGTGGTATGATGGGTCAGTACTTTGCACAAATTATGTCAGAGAAGCTAAGAGGCAGACAAAGACAAGTTCTTATAAAAATAAATCATAAAAATGGGATTGTTTACCATGCAGTAAAAGCACTTTAAGGTTTATATAAAACAAGCTGAGTGAATTTGCAGCCTGACTGAGACCCTGTCCTCTGGAAGACAGTATTTCATGCAGCCCACAGAGTGAAGGAAGAGTATTACCCTTCCTCGGGAATACTGAAGAACATGGGTTTGGAGAGAGGTAATGGAGAGCTGCATTTCTTTGGTAAACTTGGAGCTTCAGAGAGTAATTTATTTTCCAGGAATGACAATGTCTCCAAGTGTAAAAAGAATCCTAGTTATGATATAATTACATCTTTCACTCTGCAAAAATTTATGGGTTTCCTCTTATGCATCCCATACTGGCCCACAAGGAACACGAGATGGATGTGTTTTCTGCTATCATGAAGCTTAGTTTTACAGGGAACATAAGGGCAGGTGACAAACATGTAATTGCTGGAATCACTGAAAAAATGTATGCATGCTGCCTGGCAGGAAGTGGGAATTCAGAGATGTAGATTTCCTGTGGAACCTGGGGACAGGAATTCCATGCCTTTGTTTCACAGAGGTTTGAGACTCCTGAAGATCTAAATGTAGCATTAAAAGGTGCAGAATCCACTCATTTACATTGAGTTAGGTCCCTGGGCCCAGGGTTTCACTTGCCACAATTTCGTTACCCTCAGTTCATTGTGGTCCAAAAGTACTAAATAGAAAATTGCCAGAAAGAAACACCTGATCAGTTGTGAATTGGGAACCATGCCGGGTAAGGTGAGGAATTCTCCCCCCGCCATCTCATTTTGCCCTGCCCAGGGCAGGAATCATCCTTGTGTCCATGCATCCCTGCTGTGTACACTGTTCTGCTGTTATTCCAGAACTGAAACTATAGGAGCAAAACAGTGGATAAATGAGAACGATCGTGAGAAAGTGGATTCCAGCACAGCACAGCATCACATTGTTCACATGTAGGCTTCAGTACTAGCCACAATGCCACCTGTCTGTTGAGAGTCTGGGAATACACTGCCTGCGAGGAGGAGGGAAGTTCTGCACTCTTCTGTGAGCTCGTCCAAGTAAGACAGAGATTGTGTCCATACAAAGTAATAAACTTGCCTCTCACTGTACCTTGTCTCCAGCTTTCCACACACTGGGGCCTAAGACCTCACTTACATTTTTGTTTCCTGGCTAGGCTCTCCTGAAGCAAGCTCTCCAATTAGTGGCGGCTTCTGGTACAGCTTCACAATGTCCAGATTCAGGTGCACGGCCCTGAATACATCCTATTGATCAGAACACTCTGTTAGAAGTTCAGGAGAGACAAATTACACACAGACAGGCTTTCATACCTCTTTTTGCACTCACTGGGGAACCAGCACAGCCTCCCTACAGAGGACTTGTTTCTGAGTCCAGGTGGATGCTAATTCCCAGATGTTCTGTCTCTCTAGACCTGACCAATGCAGCCAGACTACCCTGGACACTGACATCACTGTTTAGCTTACTGAGTACTGAAAGAAAGAGGTGTTTGTTTTGGTTTCGTGGCCATGAGGAATCCTTAAAGGCCAGCATGGGTTTTGTTTGGGAGCTGCTTATACCCCCTGAAGTATGCAGCCACCAAGATCAGCTATGCAAATCACATCTTGGGTTGAGTTTTTGGCTGAAATCCAGAAGAATTAGATCTCATGAATTAGTTATTTCCAGAGGAGGCTGGATAACTTTGGTGACAATGGCTCAAGACAAAGACATGTGGGCTCATGGGAGTACAGTATCAGAGGCCTGGCTTGTGTACTACACCCTTGGCTAAGCTTATCCCCAAAGGACTCTCATCATGCCATCAAGATGCCACTGTCAAGTAGCTGTTTCATATGGCTGTGAGAGGTGGTGGGCTTGCCATATCCTGTTATGGTTAGAAATAAGACAGTTTTCCTGCTTCAGTATTTACACAGGTTTCAGGAAGAAGGATTCTACAAGAGAGAGATTCTGGACTTCCTTTTATTATGACTCTGGGATGGGAGTGGTTAAAAATGAAGAGATGCAGTTGCAATTTGAGTACATGGAAGCCACAAAAGCACTCTGGAGTGGTAACACCATACAGTCCAAATGTAGAAATCAGACCTGAAGCCAGTCTTCCTGACACCAGAAGGCCAGCCTTTCTGCTACCTCCTGTGCCCCATGATTTCTTCTCTAAATGGGGCTCAGGATTGGCTACTCTATTTACAGAGCTATTTTGAGGATTAAATGAATTAATTACAGTGATGATCGACATATTTGTTGTAATATAAAATTTACAATATATGTATTTTCTTAATTGAGAGGTTTTGTATTTCTTTTTGCAATGTTTTATAGTTTTAAATGTACAAATATTAAGGACTTTTTTGTAAAAAATTTCCCTGAGTATAAAAAGATGCAGTTACAAGTGGTATTGTATTTAAATTTCAATTTTTGTTGCCAGTTGCTGGTATTTAGAACATATATTTTATATTTACCTTGTAACCTATGACCTTGGTAATTCTTTTATCACTGCTAGTAGCTTGCAGGTTGAATAGGGCATTCAGTGTAAGTGATCACATTATTTATTCGTAAAGTTAATGTTTCCCACCTCAATCTGGATGCCTTTAATTTATTGTTCTTGCCTTATTGCATTTGTTAGAATCACAATTATGATATTGAAAAGGAACAATGAGAGTAGATCTTCAGGAAAAACTCAAGCTTCTGTTAAAGTATGACATTAGCTGTAAGTGTTCTTGTTTATTTTATAAATTATCATTATCAGTTTGAGGAACTTTCATTTTACAACTTATTTTGGTGACTGTTCTCATTAGGGATGGATATATGAATTGCTTTTTATAGCATCTGTGGAAAGAATTAATTTTCTCTAAAAAATTTTATTACCATGGTGAATTGAAGCTAAAAATTTCAAATGTTATTTAAAGTAGTTTGCACTTCTAGGATGTATACCAGTTAACTGTATTTCAGAATCGATTTGCTAAAGTTTTGGAAAAATTGTTGAAATATTGGTCTGTACTTTTCCTGTAATATTTAGGCTGGTTTTGGTATCACAGTAATTCCGCATATAAGAACTCATTCATTGTCATCAATTTATTAAAAAATTATGTTTAGTATTTTTTTAAACATTTTAACCCTTAGTCAAGAATCCTTTATGTGGGAATATTCTTATTTTAAATATCAATAAATTTAATAGATATGAGGCCAGTCACACTGTCTGTTTCTCTGTGAGTGAGCTTTGCTAGTGTCTTTGGAGGAATTTGTCCACTTGTCATACATACTATACATTTTTTCTTTTGATAGTTGTAGAATTTACAGTATTGCTATCTCTGTAATCTTTATACATCTGTGTCAGGAAAATCCAGAAATAAACAATGTGGGATGAAAGAAGGGCACATATTTTGGCATCATAAATAGGCATCTTGGTTTTGCCACAAATAAACTGAAGAACGCTTACGTCTTGCTGAAGTCATCTAACACAGATGAGATTACTGATGCGCTTGGGATATTTCCTCCTGGCCTCCTTCACTGATCTGTGGTGAAGCTCATGCAACAGTTGGTGCCAGGACACTCTGGCAGTGTGAGAATGTTCTACAAAAATATGGTGTCTTCATGTTGCTTAGCAACTTTAACCCTCTTTAAACAACACTGCGTGGAGCAGAACATTAACACACACTTCCGTGTAGGGCAGTTCTGCAGGAATGGAATCCCTGCTCTTCAATCTTCTCTCCCACTGTTCCCAGCAGGAGATTTTTTTCCTCAGGTATCAAGAAACATATTGGACTATGCTGCTTCCATGTTTTCATTTTAAATGGGGTCACATAAAGTGCTGCTGTAATTGACAGCAGTAGTTTTATTGATAGCTTTGCATAGGTCAATCTATTGCTTAATGGTCTGCAATCACAGAGGGGGTGGATTTTGAGTGACAGTCAATACTAGTTTAGATATAGGCGACCCTGCGTACATTTTTAATGAATAGATCTAGGCTAGACTGAGTTTCCTTGATGGTTCTATATTTGATTTGGAGAAGGAAATCTCAATTTTATTTAGACTACTTCAGTTTACAGTTCAGATCTGAAATATGCCCTAAACTCTCATGTTTTCAGGTGAGACTTTCAGAAGGTGAATAGATCAGGGAAACACTGTACTCACTGGCAGGCTAATTCACTGGTGAGTTTATGCCTGATGGTGCTGCCGGGATGTGGAGCACAGTTGAGGGAAGGAGGTCCCTGGGGTTTCACTGCAGTTTGACTCTGTCTGTCGGTCTCTATTTTTGGCCACCAAGTGGGGAGCAGTTTTTCTCCATGCCTTTTTGCCATGATGCTTTCATGTGATACCCTCTGACCATGGACTGAAACCTCTGAAACTGGGAGCCAAAATAAACCATCTTTACCTTGAAAGTGTCAGGTATCCGGGCCCAGCACAAGGAGGGCTGACTGGGGCACTAGTTCTAGGCTGGGCATCTTTATTTTGGTCTCATATGTTGCTTCATTACAATTTATAATGAATAAATCTGATTGCCACTTACATTCATTGAGGTAAAATTATTTCTCTGACTAAATAGCATGGCTAGAAAATTTCACAGCTCACTTCTGGTGTTCCTTGGTTAAGATTTTTCATTATTATAAATTAAACTTATTCTCGATTACTACATGAAAACATAAAACTTCACCTTTTTGTGGGAACTAGTGCTGTTTTGCACATTTTTGTATTGCATAAAGTTTTTAAAAAGTTAATCATAGTTATTCTTTCAAATATTTGTTTTATATGGGGAAAACCTTCAAAATCATTTCTTCTAGTGTTTTGAGTTATAGGCCACTTAATTGTTAACTATACTTATGCTGCATGTAACATTTTCTACTATGTGAATCTGTTTTCCAGATATTTTCACTGTAATGGCTAAACTACTTTTTAAAATCAAGGTTGTTCATTCATTTTCACAATTTTGTTTTCTTACCGTTGGAGACAGTGACTGCAAATGTACAATTAAGTGATAATGAGAAATTGGAAAGATGTATAAAACAAGTAGCATGCATGTGTTAGCCACCATTTTTCCCTTGGTCATAAAATTTTAGAGTGCCCCATCCTTTGAGTTCCAAACATTTTCCTTGTTTGGCAATGTTGACAAATTTTAATATTCAATATTTTAAAGTAATCTTGTACCAAGAGTATCATAAAAATTCCTATTGTTGTTTTCTCTAGAAGCTCTAAGTAAAAGGTATTTTTTCTCTATTTTAAAATAATGATAATCTCTCAAGTATAAGTTCTTGTAATTATTCAGTAGACAGTAAAGGTCAACAGTCATCACAGTCAATAGTAATTAATCACTTGCTTCAAAGTCATTTGTAGAATTCAGTCAAAATATTTATCCACAATTTTTTGATGTAATGTCCAAGAAAATTTTGCTAGGTTCTCAACTGTTATGCTTCTGTTAGAATTTATATGTGTCAGTAAAACGTAGAAATTGTTCTATGAAGTATACATCCTGCCAGATACAATGCTTGATGTCTCTTATTGCGGCTCAAATGATCCATGTGAAAGAGGACCAAGGCAGAAACCAAACAGAGCTGGCGGAATTTATACTCTTACGACTCTGAGGACCCAGACCTCCAAAGCATCCTCTTAGCACTGTTTCTGTCAATCTACATGGTGACCTTTGTAGGCAACTTGGGGCTGGTTGCACCCATCAGGCTTGAGCCCCACCTCCTCACCCCCATGTACTTCTTTACTGGTACTTCTTTACTGAGATGTTTTCTATAGTATTTGTCCTGATCTCCTATGTCTTCATCCTATTAGCTGTTCTCAGGACATGTTCTGCAGAAGGGAGGAGAAAAGTCTTCTCTACACATGGCTCTCACCTCACTGCAGTGTCCATTTTCCATGGATTTGTGCTTTTCATGTACATGAGACCAAATTCCAGTGACGCCTTGGAGCACACCATGGTGGTGTCCATATTCTACACCATTGTGATTGCTGCACTGAAGCCCATCATCTACAGGTTGAAGAACAAAGATGTCAAAGAAGCAATAAAAATGTTTGATAAAATCAGCTTATGAATAAAGTATTGTTCACTTTAAAATATTGCTAAAATTGCAATTAATATTTTGTATGTTACTCTAAAAAGAATTTGATGAAAATGTTGAATATACTAATATGTGTTTCTCCTTTGTGAATATTTAAAATTTAGGACATGAGCCATATTCTCCTGTGATGTATTGAAAGCAGAAATAAACTAATATACATTTGTTTTCACTAATATACATTTGTATTCACAACAATATACATACATGTTCCCATACATAGATACTGGTACCAGCCAAAATGCACGCACTGCACATATAGCCCTGTATACTCATAAACCTTAGCATATTTTCTTAGCTTCTCTAAATTGTGTCTTGGAGTTTCCCTTAATTACATTCATGAATAGCTCTGCAGCTTCAGCTAACCAGCTGGGTCATTTCTATATTTTCTATAGCGACCTGGATGCTTAATTCCAATTTGAAGCAACCTCCTTCATTCTTTGCAGTGAGCATCAATTGCATCTTTGCTTGTTACCTTTCAGATTGCTAGGTTCATCAGGGGCTGATTTTAAGAGTGAAGTTATATTGCTTTAATTATATGTACTAATGAAGCACAGGCAGAAAATCCATTCTTTAATTTGATAGCAATAAGCATCAGTATTTCTCAGGACTCTATCTAAACACACTAAAAACAACCATGACAATGCAGTGCATTTAGTTAAAATGAAGTTTTCAGAAGTTCTACCTCTTCTGATACCAGACTCCACATTACTCCTTAGATTTCCCACAGCCCTTCCCCCTACTCCACTTTCATCTCTGTTTTATTTTGACCCCTCCTGTGCTCTGAGACTACTGGATTTCCCTCCTTTCCTCACTGCCCAGGTCCCAGATGGAAATGACAGAAAATGACCTTGCCATGCTGATGCTTTCCTGCTTCCAACCCATCTCAATTTCTCTGCACTTCTCCACCCTCCTCGAGGTGAATCTAACTGTTCTCTTACTACCCCATTCTTCTTAAATTATTACACTTAAATCATAATTTTCTGAGTTCAATTACTCTCTCAAACATTCCCTTTATTCATTAATTATAGTAACTCTTAGTGTGTAGAGTATAGCCATTTATAATTTATTGAAATGTGATTAATACATTTTAAATCACTACTACAGTCAAATACAGTGTATACAGAGATGTATACTCCAATATATTCCTACATAGTACCTCCAAAATGATTTTATTCTTCTGTTGGACAATTCCAACAGAGGAATAACACAATCAATATTGTGATATCACAACATTAATTTCTTCAAATATAAAAACTCAGACCTTACCCATGATTAGTATGTAGTCAGAGAATATATATTTGGGCTGTTGCAGCATATATGGGCTTATATGCATGTGTTAGTGTGTATACGTTACTAAGAATTGAAGAGTTAATTGAACAACCTAACATAAAAACTGGCAAATTGTGTGGATATACAGGTTGGATTTTGAATCAAGGGCTCAATCGCAATCTAATTAAAGAATAAATCATAGACTCAAAAGTTACACATTTTTTTTGGTACTGGGGATTGAACTCATGACCTTTCACTTGCCAGGCAGGCATTTATGCCACTGAGCTAAATCCCCAGCCCCACATTTGTTGAATCAATTAACAGTACACTATTAATCCATAGGTCAATGTATAGCAAGTACATAAAAATAAAAATTCTAAATAAAGAAATCTCTCGTGATACTTCATTTTAAAATCACCTCAAAATTTCAAATGTAGAGCCACGTTAAATGCAGGTAAATCTTATAAACTTGGTGCAAATTTAAAAGCTGGCAAGTTGAAAGTGGTGGTGAGGAAGGTCCTGTGTTCTGGAAAATTTTAATACTGACAGACATTTTGCCAAATATTGTAAAAACTTCTACTAGGTTTATGCATTCAGCCAAATGAGAGAATGATTTATAGCTAAATGAATTAACATAGAGGAGGGTAAAACAAAAACAAAATGAAAAAATAAGATACTGGGTAGTATGTTAGATTTGCATAAATTTCTGCAAGTTTATAGAATATTTTACTGATGAATACTAAATGAACAAAGAATTGCATGTGATAGCTATGTCTTATATGAGAAAACTGATTTATCTGGAGAAAACTAGGATTCATTGAAAAAGAAAAATGCATATAGTCATTTTGAATGCTATAAATACAATCTAACAGTAAAATGAATAAAATATAGATTAAATGTATATAAAGTGAGTGGCACTCTATTAAATATCTATAATAACCATATTTCTAGTTCAAGTAAAAAATAAGATACTATTATTTTCTGGAAGTACAAATTGCATAAAATTCCCTTAGTTTTAAAAATGTCACTAGTTGAGTGAGAAGGTGACATAAACAACTTGAAGACAATAGGCTTATTTTGGTTTATATACACAGGTTGCAGTCCATGGTCTACTGATTTTCTTGCTTTGGGCCTGCAGTAAGTCAGAAAGAGCAGAAAAGGCAAGGAAGAGGAAAGTGGCTCAGCATGGCAGCCAGGCATCAGAGGTTCCAGGAGTCAGAGAGGAAAAATTCTGGAACCAGATATTTACCTCAAGGTCACCCCCATGACCTACTAAGGCCATTGCCTTTATTCATCAACCACCTATAATGCCATCCAACTATTCTTGCTGCCTTCGTTATCTGATCATTTTCCAAAAAAGCCTAAAACCTTTAGTTTTAAGGAATATTTCATTGCCCTACCATGATACTCCCACAGTTGCAATCACAAATGATATCACTTGCATCTGAATGGCTTAACCAAACATCACCTTATCCAAAGGAAAACCAATGATCAGGTAAACTCAGATCATTTTCCATGGGCTCACTGCTACCTGATTCCAGTTCAAGACACTCTCCTCTTTTCTGCAGTGTGTAACAAGCTAATCATACCATGTGGCTTGGATACCAATGATAATGTGCTCAAATTCCTGATGCCCTCACCAGGATAGTCTTGGGGCTGAATTAGTTCCCATTTCATTATGTCCTCTAATGCACAGGCATCAATCACTTTTTTTAATTTCTCAGTGACTTTGAAGATTATATCTTAGTATTTTTCAAGGTTTTACTTAAATGAAAAATAATTTCCCCAAAACACCATTCCATTCATAAAAACTGAACTAACTGAGAGGGTTGGATTACCCAGCAGTTGGGCTCTTTCCTCCTGCTATGGGAGACCTTGTGCTTACTCAGGTGTTATTGTTTTCTTTGATGTCTGCTTCTCCGAGTGGCTTACTCATAGCACTTTCATCACTGCCCAAGTTCTAGCAGAAACAATAGAAAAGGTCACCGCTATCATTTTGCTGCACACTGCTGCCAACATACCTCATTTTCTTTGCAAATGCGCATCTCTCAAATAGGTTAAAATTTTCTGAGTTTTGCTAATTTGTTTCATGCTTTAAATATTATTTTGAATTTTATTTTGTAAACCATTTCTTCCTCCAGAGCTTCCTTTATAAGTCAACTATAATACAAAGTATTCTTAAAACACAAAATACACTAAAGAATATTTTCCTAAAATATGTTTGCATGATTTAGTATTATCTCAGGAGTATAGATGTAGAGCATTTTCCATGATAATATTTAGCTATACAAAAATGCCTTTCATCTTTTTGAGTTGCTCTCCTATATGGTATAGGGAAGGGGATTAGAAACAATTAAGTCTACTGTGTATGTGTCCCCACTCCTCAAACTGCGTGTAACTTCAGGTACTACAACCATGTACTAAGAAAGAAATAATTTTCAAAAACCCTGAACCTAATTTCTAACACTTCATCTCTAATGCCCAGCTATAACACAGTGCTAAATCTCATGCTAAACCTCCACTGAATCCCAACAAAAACTGCAGCCCAAACCCCATCTTGTTCCCTCACCCTAACATTCATTCCTCTCCTCATCCTAACTCTAATGGAATTTTGAAGACATGACCTCACAACCTTGGTATTAGAACCCAACAAGGCTTGGAACTCTGGTAACCAAGCACCCACACATTTGAATCTGTCTCCTGCCCTGATCACTTGGAGGGAGACATTCAAGAGTGGAAGATGAGCTTTTGCTATTTTCCTGTTTTCCAAAGTTCTAGCTGCAAGAAGCACAGGAACCAGACCCTTTTCAGATCTTGGTTCTGATCTCACTGTGGCTGTTTCCAGCTAATGTTCAGGAGGAGCCAACAAGTAGGAGAGGCCACCCAGTGCCAGTCCCGGCCTCCTATGGGCAGTCATTCACCACTGGGCTCAGGGGGGACATGAAGGGACTGACCCAGACATGGGGAGCTTTTAGGTGTCAGAACTTTGGCCTGTCCACTTCCTATTTACTACTTCGTGGTTGGAAGTATGACAGGTATTGATGGCCTGTAGTTACTGGATTATTGAGGATCAGTTTGTCTGTCTGGAGGTTAGTCAGCTGATTCAAGCTATCACCTTGCACCCTTTCTCAAGATTATATGTATACCATCCTATGCAGCCTAATGTAGAGAGATTTTTCTATGAAGTGTGTTCTGTGGGGATGGCCAGGAGGAGTAAATGATAACTTGTGGCCCAAATGCCAGGTACTCTCTTTGCAGAGCTCTGTGCAGATCATCAGCACACCATGTGACAACTCGGTCTCCTTGGACCCAGAGCAGGAACATCAAAAAACCAACAGTGGCCAGTGCTGGTCTAGGGTGCAAGTGAGCACATCAGGGTCTGTACAGGTGAGAACTCATGGTGACCAGGACTGAGATCCAAGAAAGGTGACTCTCTTGGGTGATGTCTTAGGGCTTGACCATAGAAATGACCTGCAGTTCCATTACCAAAGGAATTTGGCCTTCCTTTTACCCCCTGGTAACTTAAATAAGTATAAAGTTTCATATCATGCATTTGTAGAATCAGAGCAAATATGTTCTGAATCATTTCCTTTTAAACCAAGCTATAGACAACTTGGTTTGGTGCCACTGTTTACTTAATCACTCTAAGTATCCCACATGCAGTAAATTCCAATATCTTTCTGGACCTTTTACACATCCAAACTCTCACCAGGAAGGTTCCACAAAAAATAAGTTATATACACTAGCAAAAAAAAAAAAACTTTGCTAAGCTGCTCTGCACATTTCTCAATAGTGTCATCTCAAGAACATGTCACTTCGATTCCCAGTACCAAAAAAAGAAAATAAAAACACATCCCTGTAGTGATAGCAGGTAGCAGGTGTGGCCTCCCATGGCTGCATGATATTCCATTAAGGAAGGTAAATTCTGGCAGAAGCTCATCTTTCACCACTAGTGGATCAGATGCCACCTCTTCTCAGTCATGTGCAGTGAGTATGCTGTGAGGCTGTGTGTCCTAATAGGTGGTGTCCAGTGTCCAGGGCTGCCATAACACAATGACACAAGTGGTGGTTTTATCAGAAATGTATTTGGCAACAGTTTCAGAGGCCACATGTCAAGGTGCTTCCCGGAAGGATTTCTTCTGTGGTCACCCTGCATCTCCCAATCTCTGTGACTTTGAGGGAAATGGGCTTGCAGTACTGATCTTCAGGGCTCCCCTTAAACTAACCTAAGGGAAAACAGCTGTGCTGCTTCAGTTAAAAAGGTTTGTTTTTTTTTTTCTGCATCTGTGATCGGACTCATGACCTCACGTTTACCAGGGTGGGCCCTTAGCCAACTAAGCTAAACCCCAGAGCACAGTTAAAAAGTTTTTCCAGCATTTTGTCTCATGCACTGTCCTCGTCATGTGGAAAAAAGCAGGTTACTCCAGAAGCTTCCAGTCTGTATCAGCAGCAGCCCGCATTCCAACTACCTTAAGGGGAAGTCTACACATTACTCACTATGGGTGATTCTCAGTTCTGACACATGTGCCACTGAGTAGCCACTTGTCATAAGAAGTTTTCTTTCTGATCTCTACAGTGGGGGTGCTTTGGATAATACTCTTCATGTAGGTTATTAATAAAGGCAGGTGCTCCTGCTCTACAGCCAAGACTACCTTAAAGACACTGCTTGTTTATCATTTGCTGGTCCTAACTCTGAATTTTGAGTGAAAATATTTTAATCCTTTTCACCATGGACAAACAAGTCCTCTGCATTCACAAACATCAATAATTGAGTGTTTCTTGTCGGGTCTCTGGATCCTGTTGTTCTAGTGGTTTGTGCTGTTGCTCCTGACTGTATGTTTCTGAATGTTTTCTCCAGGGTGACAATGAGTTCTCCCTGAAGGTAGTGGTGACCTGCAGGATGAGGACACTACAGCCAAGACAATGGGAGAAGTTGGTTGGGTTTTTAATACCATCCATCCCAATTAGACCCATTTCTTAATTTACCAACTTCTTGTGTTCCTCTTGGGATCTTGACATTGTCCCATACTCTGTGGACAAGCTCTTTGGGGAGTGAGTGTACCCTCCATGGCACAGTACACACACCATCACATACTGTGCTTTAGCAATGCAACTGCAGCAATCTGGGCCTCTCTATGCTCCTCTGAAAAATAGGGTAGGGAAGGAAAAAAACCTCGCAGGCTTTTGGAGGGATACATACCATAAGATGTGGCAAGCCAGTACCCAACACCTTGGTCTGAAGGAAAGGTGCTGGACAGGCTGTCTTCATTCACATTTATATTTTTCTGTGTCTCCAGTGAAAAGCTTCTCTACCTCAGTAGCTCATGTCCATCCATATGCATAAAAACTTGTAAAAGTAGTCAGGATTTCCATATCTGAAGGACATTTATGACTTCTTCTAGATCATGTTTTCTCTTGATACACAGTAAACAAGGGACCATTGGGCCCAGAAAGGGGAGCCTCCTAGCACGCCCAATATCAGGAAAAGTTATTTAGAGATTTCATTCACTCAACCTACATCTACAAAACACTTTATCCAGTAACTTTTCTGCACAAATAGCATAATGCCAGGAACAAAGAAAACAATTGCTGGGCTCAAATTCTATTTGGGGGGTAGACAATCGATGTAGTTGTCACAAAACACAGCTCAGGATTGGGCGGAAGTTCAGAACAGAGGAGTGGTGAGAAATGAGTGATGGATATGAGGAAGTTGGTTAAGGAGACAGTGACAGAACCCTGGTGCTGGTATATTTTTTTATTCTATGGGAGAGACACGGTCTTGGGTTTTTCTTCTCAGAAGTAAGAGTCAGATAGTGCTGTGGGTGGAATTTTTAGAGTTCCTGCAAAGGAGAAGGGAGAATGAGCTTCAAAGCCAGCACTTAGAAGGCTCATATTGAGCACACAAGATTTCATTTCTGCAGATTCTCCATGTCAATCTACCCATTCCTCCTCAGAACAATCAGGGGCCAGGCTGGAGTTGGGATGCACAGACTGCTCTCAAATCTGCTTGGAACCCAACCCTAACAGCTCAAATGCATGGAATTTTGCACCTGCTTCTCTCTGAAAGAATGTTAGCATGAAGTGGACACTCATAGGGTTAGAATTTACATTTGTAGGCAGAGTCAGCCAATGCTAGGACATTCATAGGGGGCTAGAGGTAGAGTTGCATTGTCCTCAAGACAGAGAGACAGGACCAGGCAAAACACAAGGGTGTCTTGGAAAGACAGGGTGGCAGGGAAGGCTGGACCTCTGACTCCACTGCTCATTCATCTCTCCCCAGCACAATTTCTTCCATTTCTGAAAACTGTCTGGAATGGTACCTTCCACTGTACATTCCTAAATTCATAATTGCAGAGGCCTGCATGCAAACAAAGTCACGTGGAGCACACCTGGAGCTTATTTTACACCTTGCAATTGCTGAAGTGGAATATCTAGAGCTCAGCAAGGACCCAACAGATGGTGAGGCACAAACACCTCAGTCTGGAAGACATTCATGGGTTTCCACTGGGCATTAGAATTCACAAAAGTGTAGCAGTGTCTTTGGTGCACTTGACAGGTGACTGGAAAGTGACTAACCTACTGAATTTTCCTCCTTCTAGCTCCTACTGCATGTCTCCAACATGAACCTGCACTGCAGCCAGAGCCAGCAGCAGAGAAAAAGCCTCTGCTGGAGACAGGAGAGCAGCAGAAGCCAGCTGCAGAGGCCTCCTGCATCTCTTCTAAACAGAGAATGATGGGTCCATGCAGAAGGTGCTCTTAGCCTTCTCTCCCAACCTATTAGCTGAACAACTGACCCTGATGGATGCGGTGAATAGCTGAGCTCAGTGGGGACAGGGTAGAGACAGCCCCTCCTTCTGAACTCTCATCTCAGTTTAACTTTTCCTTGACCAGATTACATGAATCTATGACAGACCACAGTTCCCTATCCTACATACTGTGTCACCTGTACTTATCCCTTAGCACCTAGGCCACCCCTGTTCTCATGTGGATGAAGGCAATGAAGATGGGGCATTGATAAGCACAGCTTCACAAAGTGACTGAGAAGTCCAACTAAGACTGGACAAATTGAAGCAGGACAGAGATCAGGCCCACATGACAAAGCAGGGTGTTCACAGAGATGTAGGCAGGGGTATGCATCACCTAGCCGTCTTCCCAGGAGACCTGGCCACAATTACCACTCCATAGGCATTTGAAGTACACTAGATTCCACATCAGACAGCCAGACACACCCTCTAGTCATAGTTGTCATAAGAAATTTGCCATTGAAGTGAACATAGGAACAGAGGGCAGACGAGGATGGGAAAAGAAAAAATATCTCGAAACTAACAGGACTGAAAAGCCCTCTATTGCTGGAAATTTGAGGATGGCCAAGGAGGAAATCCTACTGATTTTCACATCAGTGCTGGGTCCTGGATCTTCCTGAGTTGGCCTCCACCAGTGGGGGGAGAACAAAACTCTGTCCCCATCTACAGCTTTCTGATCTCCAGCTCAGACCACAGCCACCTGCCTGTCACCAGGTGAAACTGTACACTC
>PVLA01016571.1:0-20290 GCA_004027455.1 Hydrochoerus hydrochaeris
ACATATGTGACATTAACGACATATGTGCCATATATGGTCTCTGTGACACTAAGTTCATTTGTGACAGAAAACACCTTTATGTCATTTGAGGCATTTATGTCTTTTGGGCCATGTATGTGACATATATGTGACATGTATGACTGATATATGACATAAAAATTTCACATATGACAGGTTTCACATATAAGTGTCAATTATGCCATGTATGAGCATATGACATATATGACAGTAAATGCATATGTGATATGTGTGACATATATGACATAAAACTAATCCAGAGGGAAATCTTAAAAACAAAGAGAGAATGTTACTCATCACATAAATTGCAAGTTGCTTCCATGGCATAATTGGACTGTGGGAATTTGTGAGAAGCAATGTGACACATGTGACATTTATTACATATGTGACATATATGTTCAATCTGACTTTTACAACATTTTGGACCAAACACTCCTTTCTGTCATTTGTGAACTTTATGACATGCATGGCATGTATATCTGACATATATGACTTTTTATGACATAAAAATATCACATCTGTCACGTATGACATATATGTGCCAATTATTACGTGTATGAAGATTATAACATATGTGAAACATATCACATACGTGATACAGATGCCATATGTGCAATATCAATAACCCAGATAACAAACAAATATAACAAAAGCATGTTGCCCATCAGAGTAATTGCAAGAGTGCTTCCATGTCATAATGGAAAGGGGGAATTGATGAAAACAAATACAAACCCTACAGAGAATATGGAAGTTCATTCCAGAGAGAGACAATATAATTACCAGGATTGAAGGAACTGTGGCAGAAAGGAACCTCCAAGCATGGCAGGCAGTAGCACAAAGAGAGAAGTAGACAAACAATATCAGAAAATAGCAGTGCAGAAATGAGGCAGAGATTGAGAGTGCTAATTGTGACAGATGTGACTTTTATCAATTTTGACATCTATGACAATTGTGACATGTGACTTTTATGGTTTATATGCCATTTATGAAAAATATGACATGTGTGTGTTATGAATGGCAGAGGTGATGTGTTCGACTTATGTGGCATAAGTGAAATTTATGATAATTGTGACATAGATCACATATATGACATTTAGACCCATGACATGTTTAGTATATGACACATATGTGACATATGTGACATTCACGACCTATGTGACATATATGCTCTCTGTGACATTAAGGTCACTTGTGACAGAAGACACCTTTATGTCATTTGGGGCATTTGTGTATTTTGACGCATGTATGAGACATATATGTGACATATATGGCTTATCTATGACATAAATTAAACATGTGACACGTGTGACATATATGTGCCAATTATGACATATATGATGTTTATGACATCTATGACACTAATCGCATATGTGATATGTTTGATATATATGACATATACCCAATCAAGTGGACAATATTAAAAATCGAGAGAGAATGTTACCCATCAGAAAAATTGCAAGTTGCTTCAATGGCTTAAAGGAACTGGGGGTATTTGTGACAAGCAATGTGACACATGTGACATTTATGACATATGTGACATATATTTTCAATGTAACTTTTACATCATTTTGGACCTAACTCACCTTTGTGACATTGGTGAAGTTTATGACATGCATGGAATGTATATCTGACATATGTTAACCCTTTATTACATAAAAATATCACATGTGACATGTATAACATATATGTGCCAATTATTACATGTATGAAGATTATCACATACATGAAACTTATCACATATGTGATAGAGATTCCATATGGGCCATATCAATAATCCAGATAACATACTTTAATATAATGAGAGAATGTTACCCATCAGAGTAATTGCAAAAGTGCTTCCATGTCATAATGGAATGGAGGAAATTGGTGACCACAAATCCAAGCCATACCAAGAATACTGAAGCTCATTTTAGACAGAGACAATATAATTGCCAGGATTGAAGGAACTGCGGCAGAAAGGAACCTCTGAGCATGGCAGGCAGTAGCACAAAGAGGAGCGTAGACAAACAAAGTCAGAAAATAGCAGTGCTGAATTGAGGGAGAGGTTGAGAGTGCTGATTGTCACAGATGTGACTTGTCACAATTGTGACATCTATGACACTTGTGACATGTGCCTTTTATGGTTTATATGCAATTTATGAAATATATGATATTTGTATGTCATGAATGGCATAAGTGATGTATTCGACTTATGTGGCATAAGTGACATTTATGATAATTGGGACATAGGTGACATATGTGACATTTAGACCCATGGCATGTTTAGTATATGTCATGTATGTGACATATGTGACATATATGGTCTCTGTGACATTAAGATCATTTGTGACAGAAAACAACTTTATGTCATTTGTGGCATTTATATCTGTTGATGCATGTATGTGACATATATTTGACATATATGGTGTATCTATGATCAGTGCAATATATTTCATAAATGTCATACATGTCCTAATTGACACATATATATCACACATGTCACATGTGTAATTTTTATGTCATAGTTAGGTCATATATGTCACATATATGTCACATACATGGCATAAATCATAAATGCCACAAATGACATAAAGTTGTTTTCTGTCACAAATGATCTTAATGTCACAGAGACCATATATGTCACACATATCATGAATGACAGATATGTGACATATGTGACGTATACTAAACATTCCATGTATCTAAATAGCATATATGTCACCTATGTCAAAATTTTCATAAATGTCACTTATGCCACATAAGTCGAATACATCACTTATGCCATTCATGACATACAAATGTCATATATTTCAAAAATGACATATAAACACTAAAAGTCACATGTCACAAGTGTCATAGATGTCACAAATGTGACAATTCACATCCGTAAGAATTAGTGCTCTCAATCTCTGCCTCATTTCTGCACTGCTATTTTCTGACATTGTTTGTCTGGTTTCCACTTTGTGCTACTGCCTGCCATGCTCAGCTGTTTTTTTCCGCCACAGTTACTTCAATCCTGGTAATTATATAGTCTCTGTCTAAAATGAGCTTCAGTATTCTCTGTAGGTTTTGGATTTGTGGTCTCCAATTCCCCCCATTCCATTATGACATGGAAGCACTCTTGCAATTACTCTGATAGGTGACATTCTCTCATTATATGTAAGTATGTTATCTGGATTATTGATATGGGCCATATGGTATCTCTATCACATATGTGATAAGTTTCACATATGTTTTGATGTTCATTTATGTAATGATTGGAACATATATGTCAT
The DNA here is from genome assembly GCA_004027455.1 of Hydrochoerus hydrochaeris. Lineage (NCBI taxonomy): Eukaryota > Metazoa > Chordata > Mammalia > Rodentia > Hydrochaeridae > Hydrochoerus > Hydrochoerus hydrochaeris. The sequence continues at coordinate 3,273 of PVLA01016571.1, forward strand.
GCGTGTCACATGTGATATTTTTATGTCATATTAAGACAATATATGTCAGATATACACACCATGCATGTCATAAAATTCACAAATGTCACATAGGTGAGTTAGGTGCAAAAAGTTCTAAATGTCCCATTGAACATATATGTCACATATGTCATAAAGGACACATGTGTCACATTAGTTGTCACAAATATCCCCAGTTCCATTATGCCATGGAAGCAACTTACAATTTATCTGATGGTTAACATTCTCTCTTTATTTTTAAGATTGTCCTCTGCATTGGTTATATGTCATATATGCCAACATATCACCTATGTGATCAGTGTCCTATATGTAATAAACATCATACATGTCATAATTGGCAAATATATATCACACGTGTCACATGTGAAATTTGTATGTCATAGATAGGTCATATATGTCACATATATGTAACATAAATGCCCAAAATGACATAAATGCAACACATGACTTAAAGGTGTCTTCTGCAACAAATAAACTTAATGTAACATAGACCATATATGTCACACATGTTGTAAATGTCACACATGTCACATATTTGACATATACTAAACATGTCATGGGTCTAAATTTCATATATGTCACCTAAGTCACAATTATCACAAATGTCACTTATGTCACATAAGACGAATACATCACTTATGCCATTCATGATATACAAATGTCATATATTTCAAAAATGGCATATAAACCATAAAAGTCACATGTCACAAGTGTCATAGATGTCACAATTGTGACAAGTCACATCTGGCGCAATTAGCACTCTCAATCTCTGCCCTATTTTGGCACTGCTATTTTCTGACTTTGTTTTTCTGCTTTCCGCTTTGTGCCACTTCCGGCCATGCTCAAAGGTTTCTTTCTGCCCCAATATCTTCAATCCTGTTAATTAATTTGTCTATGAATAAAATGAGATTCAGTATTCTCTGTCGGGTTTGGATTTTTGGCCACCAATTCCCCCAATTCCATTATGACATGGAAGCACTCTTGCAATTACTCTGATGGGTTACATTCTATCGTTATATTTAAGTATGTTCTCTGGATAATTGATATGGCCCATATAGCATCTCTATCACATATGTGATAAGTTTCACGTATCTTATTATCTTCATTTATGTAATAATTGGCACATATATGTCATATATGTCACATGTTATATGTTTATATCATAAAAAGTTAATGTATGTCAGATATACATGCTATGCATGTCATAAAGGTCACAAATGTTACAAAGGTGAATTAGGTCCAATATGTTGCAAATGCCCATTGAAAATATATGTCAAATATGTCATAAATGTCACATGTCATATTGGTTGTCACAAATTCCCCCAGTTCCATTATGCCATGGAAGCTCATTTCAATTTATCTGATGGGTAACATTCTCTCTATATTTTTAAGATTGTCCTCTGGATTAGTTATATGTCATATAAGTCAAACATATCACCAATGTGATCAGTGTCATATATGTCATAAAATTCATACAGGTCAAAATTGTCACATCTATGTCACAAGTGTCACATGTGAAATTTTTATGTCATAGATAGGTCATATATGTCACATATCTTAAACACACATCCCCAAAAGACATAAATGCCACAAAGGACATAAAGGGTGTCTTCTGTCAAAAATGACCTTACTGTCACAGAGAACATATATGTCATGTATGTTGTGAATGTCACATATGTCACATATGTGACATACTAAACATGTCATGGGCCTAAATGTCACCTATGTCACAATTATCACAAATTTCACTTATGCCATATAAGTCGGATACATCACTTATGCCATTCATGACATAGAAATGTCATATATTTTATAAATGGAATATAAACCCTAAAAGTCACATGTGACAAGTGTCATAGATATCACAATTGTGATAAGTCACATCTGTCACATTTACCACTCTCAATCTCTGCCTCATTTTGGCACTGCTATGTTCTGACTTTTTTGGCTGCTTTCCTCTTTGGGCTACTGCCGGCCATGCTCACAGATTTCTTTCTGGTCCAGTTCCTTCAATCCTGTTAATTATATTGTCTCTGAATAAAATGAGCTTCAGTGTTCTCTTGGGCTTTGATTTTTGGTCACCAATTCCCCCCATTCCGTTATGACATGGAAGCACTATTACAATTACTCTGACAGGTGACATTCTATCGTTATATTTAAGTAAGTGCTCTGGCTTAGAGATATGGCCCATATGGCATCTCTATCACATATGTGATGATTCACATATGTTATAATCTTCATTTACGTAATAATTGGCACATATATGTCATACATTTCACATGTGATATGTTTATATCATAAAAATTCATATATGTCAGATATAACTTCCATCCAAGTTATAAAGGTCACAAATGTCACCAAGGTGAGTTAGGTCCAAAATGTTGAAAATGTCCCATTGAATTTATACATCACATATGTCATAAATGTCACATGTGTCACATTGGTTGTCACAAATTCCCCAAGATTCATTATGCAATTGAAGCAACTTGCAATTTATCTGATGGGAAACATTCTCTCTATATTTTGAAGACTGTCCTCTGGAATAGTTATATGTTATATATGTAAAACATATCACCTATGTGATCAGTGTCATATATGTCATAAAATTCATACATGTCAAAATTGACACATATATGTCACACGTTTCACACGTGAAATTTGTTATTTTTCATAGATAGGTCATACATGTCACATATATGACACATACATGCCCGAAAAGACATAAATGCCATAAGTGACATAATGGTGTCTTCTGTCACAAATGACCTTAATGTCACAGAGACCATATATGTCACATAGGTGGTGATGTCACAGATGACACGTATGTGACATATGCTAAATGTGTCATTGGTCTAAATGTCATGTATGTGACCTATGTCACAATTATCACAAATGTCACTTATACCACATAAGTCGAATACATCACTTATGCCATTCATGATATACGAATGCCATATATTTCATAAATGGCATATAAACCCTAAAAGTCATATGTCACAGGTGTCATAGATGTCACCATTGTGACATGTCACATCTGTCACAATTGGCACTATCAATCTCTGCCTCATTTAGGCACTGCTATTTTCTGACTTTATTTATCTTCTATCCTCTTTGTGCTATTGCCGGCCATGCTCACAGGTTCCTTTCTGCCCCATTTCTTCAATACTGGTAATATATTGTCTCTGTCTACAATGAGCTTCAATATTCTCTGTAGGGTTTGGATTTTTGGTCACCAATTCCCCCCATAGCTTTATGACATGGAAGCACTCTTGCAATTAATCTGATGGGTGACATTCTATCGTTATATTTAAGCATGTTCTCTGGATTATTGATATGGCCCACATTGCATCTCTATCACGTATGTTATAAGTTTCACGTATGTTACAAACTTCATTTATGTAATAATTCGCACATATATGTCATACATGTCACATGTGATATTTTTATGTCATAAAAAGTTCATATATGTCCGATACACATTCCATGCCTGTCATAAAGTTCACAAATTTCACAAAGGTGAGTTAGGTCCAAAATGAGGTAAAAGTTACATTGAACATATATGACATATATGACATAAATATCACATGTGTCACATTGCTTGTCCCAAATACCCCCAGTTACTTTAAGCCATGGAAGCAACTTGCAATTTCTCTGATGGGTAACATTCTCTCTTTGGTTTTAAGATTGTCCTCTGGATTGGTTATATGTCATATATGTCACACATATCACCAATGTGATTAGTGTCATAGATGTCATAAACATCATACATGTCCTAATTGGCACATATATGTCATACGTGTCTCATTTGAAATTTTTATGTCATAGATAGTTCATATTTGTCACATATATGTCACATGCATGTTGCAAAATACATAAATGCAACAAATGACATAAAGCTGTGTTCTGTCACCAATGAGCTTAATGTCACAGAGACCTTATATGTCACATATGTCATGCAAGTCACATATGTAAACTATGTGACATATACTAATCATGTCATGGGTATAAATGTCATATATGTCACCTATGTCACAATTATCACAAATGTCACTTATGCCACATATGTCAAATACCTCACTTATGCCATTCATGACCTACAAATGTGATATATTTCAAAAATCGAATATAAACCCTAAAAGACACATGTAACAAGGGTCATGGATGTCACAATTGTGAAAAGTCACATCTCTCACAATTAGCGTTCTCAATCTCTGCTCATTTCAGCACTGCTCTTTTCTGAATTTGTCTACTTTTCTCTTTGTGCTACTGCCTCTCATGCTCAGAGGTTCCTTTCTGCTGCAGTTCCTTCAGTCCTGGTAATGACATTTTCTCTGTCTAAAATGAGCCTCAGTATTCTCTGCCAGGTTTGTACTTGTGGTCACCTATTCCGCCATTCCATTATGACATGGAAGCACTCTTGCAATTACTCTGATGGGTGACATTCTATCGTGATATTTAAGTATATTCTCTGGATTATTGATATGGCTGACATGGCATCTCTACAACATATGTGTAAGTTTCACGTATGTTATAATATTCATTTATTTAATAATTGGCACATATATGTCATACATGTCACATGTGATATTGTTATGTCATAAAAAGGTAATATGTGTCAGATATACATGCCATGCATATCATAAAAGTCACAAATGTTACAAAGATGAGTTAGGTCCAAAATGTTGCAAATGTCCCATTGAACATATATGTCACATATGTCATAAATGTCACATGTGTCACATTGGTTGTCACAAATTCCCCAAGATTCATTATGCAATTGAAGCAACTTGCAATTTATCTGATGGGAAACATTCTCTCTATATTTTGAAGATTGTCCTCTGGATTGGTTATATGTCATATATGTCAAACATATCACCTATGTGATCAGTGTCATATATGTAATGAAATTCATACATGTCATAATTGACGCATACATGTCACACATTTCACACGTGAAATTTTTTATTTTTCACAGATAAGTCATACATGTCACATATATGACACATGTTCTGACTTTATTTATCTTCTTTCCTTTTGTGCTATTGCCGGCCATGCTCACAGGTTCCTTTCTGCCCCAGGTCCTTCAATCCTGGTAATATATTGTCTCTGTCTATAATGAGCTTCAATATTCACTGTAGGGTTTGGATTTTTGGTCACCAATTCCCCCCATTGCATTATGACATGGAAGCACTCTTGCAATTAATAGAATGGGTGACATTCTATCGTAATGTTTAACTATGTTCTCTGGATTATTGATATGGCCCACATGGCATCTCTACAACATATGTGATAAGTTTCACGTATGTCATAATCTTCATATATGTAATAGTTTGCACATATATCATACATCTCACATGTGATATATTTATGTCATAAAAAGGACATATATGCCAGATATACATGACATGCATGTCATAAAGTTCACAAATGTCACAAAGGTGAGTTAGGTCCAAAATGTTGTAAATGTCCCATTGAACATATATGTCACATATATCATAAATGTCACATGTGTCACATTGCTTGTCACAAATTCCCCAAGTTTGATTATGCCATCAAAGCAACTTGCAATTCATCTGATGGGCAACATTCTCTCTATATTTTTAAGATTGTCCTCTGGATTAGTTATATGTCATATATGTCAAACATATCACCTACATGATCAGTGTCAAATTCATACAGGTCATAATTGACACATAGTTGTCACACGTGTCACATGTGAAATTTTTATGTCATGGGTAGATCAAATGTCATATGTATGACACATACTTACCCCAAAAGACATAAATGCCATAAATTCCATGAAGGTGTCCTCTGTCACAAATGACCTTACTATCTCAGAGACCATATATATCACATATGTCTTGAATGTCACATATGTCCACTATGTGACATATACTAAACATGTCATGGGTCTAAATGTAATATATGTCACCTATGTCACAATTATCATAAATGTCACTTATGCCACATAAGTCAAATACATCACTTATGCCTTTCATGACATACAAATATCATAGATTTCAAAAATGGCATATAAACCCTAAAAGTCACATGTCACAAGTGTCACAGATGACACAATTGTGACAAGTCACATTTGTTGCAATTAGTGCTCTCAATCTCTGCCACATTTCAGCACTGCTATTTTCTGACATTTTTGTCTAATTTTTTATTTGTGCTACTGCCTGTCATACTCAGAGGTTCCTTTGTTCTGCCATTCTTTCAATCCTGGTAATTATATTGGCTCTGTCTGAATTGAGCTTCAGTATTTTCGGTAGGGTTTGGATTTGTGGTCACCAATTTCACCCAATCCATTATGACATGGAAGCATACTTGCAATTATGCTGATGGGTAACAATTTCTCGTTATATCAAAGTATGTTATCTGGATTATTGATATGGCCCATATGGCAGTTCTATCACATATGTGATAAGTTTCACATATCTTACAATCTTCATACATGTAATAATTGGCAGATATATTTCATACGTTTCACAAGTGTTACTTTTATTTCATAAAAAGTTCATATATGTCAGATATATATTCCATGCATGTCATAAATTTCACAAATGTCACAAAAGTGAGTTAGGTCGAAAAAGATGTACACCTCACTTTGAACATATATGTCACATATGTCATAAATGTCACATGTGTCATATTGCTTGGCACAAATACCCCCAGTTCCTTTAAGCCATGGAAGCAACTTGCAATTTCTCTGATGGGTAACTTTCTCTTTTTTTTAAGATTGTCCTCTGCATTGGTTATATGTCTTACATGTCACACATATCACCTATGTGATTAGTGTCACAGATGTTATAAACCTCATACATGTCCAAATTGGTACATATCTGTCACACGTGTCACATGTGAAATTTTTATGTAATAAATAGTTCATATATGTCACATATATGTCACATGCATGCCCCAAAATATATAAATGCAACAAATGCCATAAAGGAGTGTTCTGTCATCAATGAGCTTAATGTCACAGAGAACATATAAGTCACATATGTCGTGAATGTCACATATGTAACCTATGTGACATATACTAATAATGTCATGGCTCTCAATGTCATATATGTCACCTATGTCATAATTATCACAAATGTCACATATGCTGCATAATTCGAATAAATCACTTATGCCATTCTTGACATACAAATGTCATATATATCAAAAATAGAATATAAACCCTAAAAGTCACAAGTGTCATTGATGTCACAATTGTTAAAAGTCACAACTGTCAAAATTAGCGTTCTCATTCTCTACCTCATTTCAGCATTGCTATTTTCTGACTTTGTCTACAATTCTCTTTGTGCTACTGCCTGTCATGCAGAGAGGTTCCTTTCAGCTGCAGTTCCTTCAATCCTGGTAATGATATTGTTTCTGTCTAAAATGAGCTTCAGTATTCTCTGCCTGATTTGGACTTGTGCTCACCAATTCCCCCCATTCCATTATGACATGGAAGAACACTAGCAATTACTCTGATGGGTGACATTCTCTTGCTATATTTAAGTATGTTGTGTGGATTATTGATATGGCCCATATGGAATCTCTGCCACATATGTGATAAGTTTCACATATGTTAAAATCTTCATTTATGTAATAATTGGCACAAATATGTCATACATGTCACATGTGATATGTTTATGTCATTAAATGGTCATATATATCAGTTATATATGCCATGCATGTCATAAAGTTCACAAATGTCACAAAGGTGAGTTAGGTCGAAATGGTTGTACATGTCCCATTGAACATATATGTCACATATGTCATAAATGTCACATGTGTCACATTCATTGTCACAAATTCCCCCAGTTCAATTATGCCATGGAAGAAAATTGCAATTTATCTGATAGGTAACATTCTCTATATTTTTAAGATTGTCTTCTGGATTAGTTATATGTCATATATGTAAAACCCATCACCTAAGTAATCAGTGTCATATATGTCATAAAATTCATACAGGTCATAATTGACACATAGATGTCACATGTGTCACATGTGAAGCTTTTATGTCATAGATAGGTCATATATGTCACATATATGACACATACATGCTCCCAAATACATAAATGCCACAAATGACATAAAGGAGCCTTCTGTCACAAATGACCTTACTGTCACAGAGACCATATATTTCACATATGTCGTGAATCTCACATATGTCACTTATGTATCATATACTAAACATATCATGGGTATAGATGTAATATATGTCACCTATGTCACAATTATCACAAATGTCACTTATGCCACATAAGTCGAATACATCACTTATGCCATTCATTATATACAAATATCATATATTTCATAAATGGCATATAAACCATAAAAGGCACATGTCACAAGTGTCATAGATGTCACAATTGTGACAAGTCACATCAGTCACAATGGGCACTCTTAATCTCTGCCTCAATTTGGCACTGCTATTTTCTGACTTTGTTTATATTCTTTCCACTTTGTGCTACTGCCTGTAATGCTCAGAGGTTCCTTTCTGCTGCAGTTCCTTCAATCCTGGTAATTATATTGTCTCTGTCTGAAATGATCTTCAGTATTCTCAGTAGGGATTGAATTTGGGGTCACTAAATTCCCCCATTCCATTATGACATGGAATCACTTTTGCAATTACTCTGATGGGTGTCATTCTCTTCTTATATGTATGTTATCTGGATTATTGATATGGCCCATATGGCATCTATATCACATAAGTGATAAGTTTCACTTATGTTACAATCGTCATTTATGTAATAATTAGCACATATATGTCATGCATGTCACATGTGGTATTTTTATGTCATAATAAGACCATATATGTGAGATATACATGCCATACATGTCATAAAGGTCACAAATGTCACAAAGGTAAGTTAGGTCCAAAATGTTGTAAATGTCACATTGAACAAATATGTCACATATGTCCTAAATGTCACATGTGTCACATTGCTTGTCACAAATACCCCCTGTTCCATTAAGCCATGGAAGCAACTTTCAATTTCTCTGATGGGTAACATTCTCTCTTGATTTTTAAGACTGTCTGCTGGATTGGTTATATGTCATATATATAACACATATCACCTATGTGATTAGTGTCGTAGATGTCATAAACATCCTACATTGCATAATAGGAACATATATGTCACACGTGTCACATGTGATTTTTTTTTGTTATAAATAGGTCATATATGTCACATATATGTCACATGCATGCCCCAAAATACATAAATGCCACAAATGACATAAAGGTGTCTTCTGTCACAAATGACCTTAATGTCACAGAGACCATATATGTCACATATGTCATGAATGTCACATATGTCACCTATGTGACATACACTAAACATGTCGTGGGTCTAAAAGTCATATATGTCACATATGTCACAATTATCATAAATGTCATGTATGCCAAGTAATTCGAACACATCACTTATGCCATTCATGACGTACAAATGTCATATATTTCAAAAATGGCATATAAACGCTAAAATTCACATGTCACAAGAGTCATAGATGTCAAAATTGTGATGTCACATCTGTCACAATTAGCGCTCTCAATCTCTGCCTCATTTCAGCAATGCTATTTTCTGACTTTGTCTACTTTTCTCTATGTGCTACTGCCTGTCATGCTCAGAGGATCCTTTGTTCTGCAGTTCTTTCAATCCTGGTAATTATATTGTCTCTGTCTGAAATGAGCTTCAGTATTCTTGCTAGGGTTTGGATTTGTGGTCACCAATTTCCCCCAATCCGTTATGATATGGAAGCACTCTTGCAATTACTCTGATGGGTAACATTCTCTTGTTATATTAAAGTATTTTATCTGGATTTTGATATGGCCCATATGGCATCTCTATCACATATGTGATAAGTTTCACGTATGTTATAATCTTCATATATGTAATAATTGGCACATATATGTCATACATGTAACTTGGGATATTTTCATGTCATAAAAAGTTCATATATGTCAGATAAACATTCTATGCATGTCATAACGTTCACCAATGTCACAAATGGTCCAAAATGATGTAAAAGTCACATTGAACATATATGTCACATATGTCATAAATGTCTTTTGTGTCACATTGCTTGTCATATATACCCCCAGTTCCTTTCAGCCATGGAAGCAACTTGCAATTTCTCTGGTGGGTAACATTCTCTCTTGATTTTTAAGATTGTCCTCTGGATTGGTTGTATGTCATAAATGTCACACATATCACATATGCAGTTAGTGTCATAGATATCATAAACATCATACATGTCATAATTGGCACATATATGTCACACATGTCACATGAGAAATTTTTATGTCATAGATAGTTCGTGTATGTCACATGTATGTCACATGAATGCCCCAAAAGACATAAATGCCACAAATGACATAAAGGTGTGTTCTGTCACTAATGATCTTATTGTCACCGAGACCATATGTGTCACATATGTTGTGAATGTCACATATGTCACCTATGTGATATCTACTAAACATGTCATGAGTCTAAATGTCCTATATGTCACCCTTTCACAATTATCATAAATGTCACTTATGCCACATAAGTCGAATACACCAGTTATGCCATTCATGACATACAAATGTCATATATTTCAAAAATGGCATATCAACCCTAAAAGTCACATGTCACAAGCGTCATAGATGTCACAATTTTGACAAGTCACATCTATCACAATTAGCGCTCTCCATCTCTGCTTCAGTTCAGCCCTGCTATATTCTGACTTTGTTTGTCTACTTTTCTCTTTGTGCTACTTCTTGTCATGCTCATAGGTTCCTTTCTGCTACAGTTCCTTCAATCCTGGTAATGATATTGTCTCTGTCAGAAATGAGCTTCCGTATTCTCGCTAGGGTTTGGATTTGTGGTCACCAATTTCCCCCATTCCATTATGACATGGAAGCACACTTGCAATTACTCTGATGGGTAACATTCTCTTGTTATATTAAAGTATGTTATCTGGATTATTGATATGGCCCATATGGCATCTCTATCATATAAGTGATAAGTTTCACGTATGTTATAATCTTCATATATGTAATAATTGGCACATATATATCAAATGTGTCACATGTGATAATTTTTTGTCATAAAAAGTTCACATATGTCAGATATATATTACATGCATTTCAAAAACATCACCAATGTTGCAAGGGTGAGTTAGGTCCAAATGAGGTGAAAGTCATATTGAACATATATGTCACATATGTCATAAATGTCATATGTGTCACATTGATTGTCACAAATACCCCCAGTTCCTTTAAGCCATGGAAGCAACTTCCATTTTCTCTGATGGGTAACATTCTCTATTTATTTTTAAGATTGTCCTCTGGATTGGTTATATGTCATATATGTCACACATATCACATATGCAATTAGTGTCATAGATGTCATACATATCATACATGTCATAATTGGCACATATATGTCTCACGTGACACATGTGAAATTTTTATGTTATAGATAGGTAACATACTTTACATATATGTCACATGCATGCCCCAAAATACATAAATGCCTCAAATGACATAAAGGTGTCTTCTGTCACAAATGACCTTAATGTCACAGAGATAATGCATGTCACAAATGTCGAGAATGTCACATATGTCCACTATGTGACATATACTAAACATGTCATGGGTCTAAATGGCATATATGTCACCTATGTCACAATGATAATAAATGTCTCTTATGCCATATAATTCAAATGCATCTCTTTTGCCATTCATGACATACAAATGTCATATATTTCAAAAATGGCATATAAACCATAAGAGTCACATGTCACAAGTGTCATAGATGTCACAATTTTGACAAGTCACATCTGTCACAGTTAGCGCTCTCAGTCTCTGCCTCTTTTCTGCATTGCTATTTTCTGACTTTGTTTGTCTTCTTTTCTCTTTCTGCTACTGCCTGTGATGCTCAGAGGTTCCTTTCTGGTTCAGTTCCTTCAATCCTGGTAATGATAGTGTCTCTATCTGAATTGAGCTTCAGTATTTTCTCTAGGGTTTGGATTTGTGGTCACCAATTTCACCCATTCCATTATGACATGGAAGCACTCTTAAAATTACTCTGATGGGAACATTTTCTCATTTTATTAAAGTATGTTATCTGGATTATTGATATGGCCCATATGGTATCTCCATCATATATGTGATAAGTTTCATGTATGTTATAATCTTCATAAATATTATAAATAGCACGTGTATGAAATACGTGTAACATGTGCTAATTTTATGATATAAAAAGTTCATATATGGGAGATATACAGTCCATGCATGTCATAAACATCACCAATGTCACAAAGGTGAGTTAGGTCCAAAATGAGGTAAAAGTCACATTGAACGTACATGTCTCATATGTCATAAATGTCACATGTGTCACATTGCTTGTCCCAAATACCCCCAGTTCCTTTAAGCCATGGAAGCAACTTGCAATTTCTCTGATGAGTAACATTCACTCTTGATTTTTAAAATTGTCCTCTGGATTTCTTATATGTCATATATGTCACAAATATCACCAATGTGATTAGTGTCATAGCTGTCATAAATGTCATACATGACATAATTGGCACATATATGTCACATGTGTCACATGTGAAAATTTTATGTTATAGATAGGTCATGCATGTCACATATATGTCACATGCATGCCCCAAAATACATAAATGCCAAAAATGACATAAAGGTGTGTTCTTCCAAAATTGACCTTAATGTCCCAGAGACCATATATGTAACATATGTCATGAATGTCACATATGTCAGCTATGGGACATATACTAAACATGTCTTGGGTCTAAATATCATATATGTCTCCTATGTCACAATTATCATAAAAGACACTAATGCCACATTAGTCGAATACATCACATGCCATTCATGACATACAAATGTCATATATATCAAAAATGGCATATAAACCATAAAAGTCACATGTCACAAGTGTCATAAATGTCACAATTGTGATAAGTCATATCTATCACAGTTAGCACTCTCAATCTCTGCCTCATTTCAGCACTGCTATTTTCTGACTTATTTGTCTAGGTTTCTCTTTGTGCTACTGCCTGTCATGCTCAGAAATTCCTTTCCCCTGCAGTTTCTTCAATCCTGGTAATTATATTGTCTCTGTCTGAAATGAGCTTCAGTATTCTCGATAGTGTTTGTATTTGTGGTCACCAATTTCACCAAATTATGACATGGAAGCACGCTTGCAATTAGGCTGATGGGTAACATTCTCTCATTATATTAAAGTATGTTTTCTGCATTATTGATATGGCCCATATGGCATTTCTATCACATATGTGATAAGTTTCACTTATGTTATAATCTTCATAAATGTAATAATTGGCACATATATGTCATACATGTCACATGTCATATTTTTATGACATAAAGTTTCATATATGTCAGATATACATTCCATGCATGTCATAAAGTTCAAAAATGTCACCAAGGTGAGCTAGGTCCACAATGATGTAAAAGTAATATTGAACAGACATGTCATATATGTCATAAGTGTCACATGTGTCACATTGCTTATCACAAATACCCCCAGTTCCTTTAAGCCATGGAAGCAAATTGCAATTTCTCTAATGGGTTACATTCTCTCTTGATTTTTAAGATTGTCCTCTGGATTGGTTATATGTCATATATGTCACACATGTCACCTATGTGTTTAGTGTCTTAGATGTCCTAAACCTCGTATATGTCATAATTGGCACATATATGTCACACGTGTCACATGTGAAATTTTTATGTCATAGATATGACATATATGTCACATGCATGCCTCAAAAGATATAAATGCCACAAAAGACATAAAGGTGTCTTCTGTCACAAATGACCTTAATGTAAAAGAGACCATATATGTCACATATGTTGTGAATGTCACATATGTCACCTATGTGACATATACTAAAAAAGTCATGGGTCTAAATGTCATATATGTCCCCTATGTCACAATTACATAAAAGCCACTTATGCCACATAAGTCGAATACATCACTGGTGCCATTCATGACCTTCAAATGTCATATATATGAAAAATGGCATATGAACCCTAAAAGTCACGTCACAAGTGTCATAGATGTCACAATTGTGACAAGTCACATCTGTAACAATTAGCACTCTCAGTCTCTGCCTCATATCAGCACTGCTATTTTCTGACTTTGTTTGTCTACATTTCTCTTTCTGCTTCTGCCTGTAATGCTCAGAGGTTCCTTTCTGCTGCAGTTAATTCATTCCTGGTAATGATATTTTCTCTGTCTAAAATGAGCTTCAGTATTCTCGGTAGGGTTTGGACTTGTGGTCACCAATTCCCCCCATTCCATTATGACATGGAAGCCCTCTTGCAATTACAATGATGTGTAACAATCTCCCTTTATATTTAAGTATGTTATCTGGATTATTGATGTGGCCCATATGGCATCTCTATCACAGATGTGATATGGTTCATGTATGTTATAATCTTCATACATGTAATAATTGGCACATACATGTCATACACTTCTCATGTGAAATTTTTATGTCATAAAAAGTTCATATATGTCAGATACACATTCCATGCATGTCATAAAGATCACAAAGGTCACAAAGGCGAGTTAGGTCCACAATGATGTAAAAGTCACATTGAACATATATGTCACCTATGTCATAAATGTCATATGGGTCACTTTGCTTTTCACATAAACCCCAGTCCTTTAAGCCATGGAAGCAACTTGCAATTTCTCTGATGGGATACATTCTGTCTTTATTTTTAAGAATGTCCTCTGGATTGGTTATATGCCATATAGGTCACACATAACACCTATGTGATTAGTTTCATAAATGTCATAAACTCATACATGTCATAATTGGCACATATATGTCACACATGTCATATGTGAAATTTTTATGTCATGGATAGTTCATATATGACACATATATGTCACATGAATGCCCCAAAAAACCTAAATGCCACAAATAATATAAAGGTGTGTGCTGTCAAAAATGACCTTAATATCACAGAGACCATATATGTCATATAGGTCGTGAATGTTACATATGTCACCTATGTGACATATATTAAACATGTCATGGTTCTAAATGTCATATATGTCACCTATGTCACAATTATCATAAATGTCACTTATGCCACGTAATTTGAATACATCACTTATGCCATTCAAGAAATACAAAGTTCATATATTTCAAAAATGGCATATAAAGCCTAAAAGTCACGTCACAAATTTCATAGATGTCACAAATGTGACAAGACACATCTGTCACAATTAGCACTCTCAATCTCTGCCTCATTTCAGCACTGTCATTTTCTGACTTTGTTTGTACTTTTTTCTCTTTGTGCTACTGCCTGTCATGCTCAGAGGTTCCTTTCTCCTGCAGTTAATTCAATCCTGGTAATGATATTTACTCTATCTAAAATGAGCTTCAGTATTGTGGCTAGGGTTTTGACTTGTGGTCACCAATTTCCCCATTCAATTATGACAAGGAAGCACTCTTGCAAATACTTTGATGTGTAACATTCTCTCATTATATTTAAGTATGTCATCTGGATTATTGATGTGGCAAATATGGCATGTCTATCACATATGTGATAACTTTCACGTATGTTATAATATTCATACATGTAATACTTGGCACATACATGTCATACGTGTCACATGTGATATTTTTATGTCATAAAAAGTTCATATATATCAGATATATATTGCATGCATATCATAAAGTTCACCAATCTCACAAAAGTGAGTTAGGTCTAAAAAGATGTAAAAGTCACACTGAACATATATATCACATATGTCATAAATGTCACATGTGTCACATTGCTTGTCACAAATACCCCCAGTTCCTTTAAGCCATGGAAGGAACTTCCATTTTCTCTGATGGGTAACATTCTCGATTTTTAATATTGTCCACTTGATTGGGTATATGTCATATATATCAAACATATCACATATGCGATTAGTGTCATAGATGTCATAAACATCATACATGTCATAATTGGCACACATATGTCTCAGGTGTCACATGTGAAATTTTTATGTTATAGACATTTCATATATGACACATGCATGCCCCAAAAGACATAAATGCCACAAATGACATAAAGGGGTCTTCTGTAACAAATGGCCTTAATGTCACAGAGACCATATATGTCACATAGGTCATGAATGTAACATATGTTACATGTGTGACATATACTAAACATGTCATGTGTCTCAATGTCATATATGTCACCTATGTCACAATTATCACAAATGTCCCTTATGCCACATAAGACGAATAAATCACCTATACCATTCAGGACGTACAAATATCATTTATTTCAAAAATGGCATACAAACCATTGAAGTCACATGTCACAAGTGTCATAGATGTCACAATTGTGACAAGTCACATCTGTCACAATTAGCACTGTATATCTCTGTCTTATTTCAGCACTGCTAGTTTCTGACTTTGTCTGCTTTCCTCTTTGGGCTACTGCCTGCCATGCTCAGAGGTTCCTTTCTGCCCCAGTTCTTTCAATCCTTGTAATGATAGTGTATCTGTCTAAAATAAGATTCAGTATTCCCTGTAGGGTTTGGATTTCTGGTCACCAATTCCCCTCATTATATTATGACATGGAAGCCCTCTTGCAATTACTCTGATGGGTGACATTGTCTTCAAACATGTAAGTATGTTATCTGGATTATTGATATGGCCCATATGGCATCTCTATCACATTTGTGATAAGTTTCACATACGTTATATTCTTCATACATGTAATAATATGCACTTATATGTCAAACATATCGCATGTGATTTTTTATGTCATAAAAAGTTCATACATGTCAGATACAAGTGCCACGCAAATCATGAAGTTCACAAATGTCATAAAGGTGTGTTAGGTCCAAAATGTTGTAAATGTCACATTGAACATATATGTCACATATGTCATAAATGTCACATGTGTCACATTGCTTGTCACAAATATCCCCAGTTCCATTATACTATGGAAAGAA
>PVLA01016572.1:0-20286 GCA_004027455.1 Hydrochoerus hydrochaeris
TGAGGAAACAGGACATCTTGTTGTTTGCCTAGGGTCAAAGTACAGAGGTTTGTGGGTAGTCTATTCCAGGAATACACCATGCTGGTGTCAGGGATTATGGGAAGAACACAATTACTGGAGTCACAAGAAGTACAAAGTGTGATTTGGGACAATGGTTGCAGTTTAGGACAAAGGCTGTGGCACATACAGAACAGAATGGCGGTGCTTGAGTTAGGTTACAGCATTTTCGTTTTTAGTCTATGAATTTCCTTTTGAATCAACTGTGTTTCTTGTATACAGTGTATTGATGGATCTTGTTTCTTGATCCAGTCTCCCTGTGTTTCATTTTACTGATGAATTGAGACCATCTACATTAATGCTTACAACTGGCATACATCAGTTTGTCTCTGCCATGTTATCCTCCTGCTTTTGGCCCTTCACTTTTTCTCCTTCATTCAGTTGCCTGTCCTGTTTGGTGACACTACTCTGCTGCTGTTTCTGAAACCATGGTCATCTTTATCTCTCTCCAGAATATCCTTCAGCACTCTCTGTAGGGTTGGTTTGGTAGTCATGAATTCCTTCAGTTGTTCTTGATCATGGAAGTATCTTATTTTTTTCCATCAATTTTGAAAGATAGTTTTTCAGGGTAGATCAATCTGGGTTGGATGTTGTTTTCTTTCAGGATTTGAAACACTTCACTGCAAGCTCTTTTTTACTTGATGGCTTGTGTTGACAAGTCTGCCATGAATCTGATTGGTTTGCCTTTATAGGTGATCTGCTCCTTTTCTGTAGCAGCTTTTAATGTTCTGTTCTTGTGCTGAATTTCTGAGATCTTGATTATGATATGTTTGCTTGTAGATTTATTTTGGTTATGGCTAGCTGGAGGCCTATATGCCTCAGTTATGTGAAAGTCACTTTCTTTTCCCTTGCTTGGGAAGTTTTCTGATATTAATTATGTAAATAGACTTCTAATGTCCTTTGTGTTGACCTTTGCTTTTTCACTCACCCCTACAATTTTAAGTTATGTTTCTTTGGGTTGTCTGGCAGCTATTGAATTGTTACTTTCTGTTTTTTTGTTATTTTAAAGAGCTCTTTCCTTTCACAATCTCAAGTTGTGAACCTCTCTTCAAGGTTTGAAAGTTTATCTTCTGTTTCTTTCAAGCAGTTTTTCAAGCTTTCTGTTGGAGACCCCTATGAAGCAGCTCTGAGCAGGATTTAAATTTAACTAAGTGGCTTTCTATGTTTATCTGTGAGTCTGTCCTAGGCCTAGACCCCTTACCTAGTGATGCGAGATGATTCATAGTAAGTGAACCTCTGTGAATCACTTGTCCTGTCTGAGGCCTATAGTGACCTATGATACCAAAGACATCTCAAAAGGCATGACAACATCACAGCTGCAGACACTTGGCTCAAGCATCCATTAAGTAGATAGAGACTGCAGCTGCAGGAATTACTCCTATAATCTCACTTCTACCATAAATATCTTCATGAATATAAGACGGTTCTCCTAAATTGACATAATTTACTACTTGGAGAAAGCTTTGAAGTGACTCCCAAGGTCCTGATCATTGCCTGTGCTTTTCTGAGTTTCCCTGCTCTTTGTTTGGATGTAATAAATATGGGCAGTCCAGAGAAGTCTTTGTCTTTACCCTCCAAGTCTCAAACTCAGCTAAAGGGTATTGACCCTCCTGGAGCCCTAAAATTATATCACTTGTCTCATTTCCTGGATATCTCTTTGAATCTGTTTCATACATTCTAAATCTTTTTTACATTATTCATTCAATGTTTCCCTCATTTTCCTATGCTCCTCTATTTTTTTAATCTATGTCTTATTTGGAGGAGCATAGCAATTCTTTTTAAAAATTTAAATCTTTTTAAAAAATTTTATTTAAAGAGAAAAAAAGCAAAACACAAAAAAGGGTAGTAATAATACAGAGTTTCAAAAAAAAATAAACACTAAGAAACCACTAGTTGATAAATTACATACTGTCATCTTAGAGATATTGTTAAAGTTACAAAATTAAAGCATACAAAGTGGACATTCAAACAGTGAGACTGCAAACAGTTCTGCTCAATGATCCAATAAAAACTTAGTAATATGGTCATTTATCTTACACAATTAAACATACATGTGGTTATATCCTTTAGAGCACTTTCTTTTCCTCTTTTTTACAATAGCAATTACACATTTTGGGTTTTATTACTTCTACAGTTCTTATTACTTTTTACACTTGAGACACAATGTAATATTTATAAATATGATTCTTATTTATCTCACTTGTGAGGATAGTCTCAAGTTGCTTCCATTTACCAATGAAGGCCTCAAGATCATCCTTTTTTATAGCTGAGTAATATTCCATTGTATAAAAATACCACATCTTTTTCATCCACTCTGCAGCTGATGGGCATTTTGGTTGTTTCCAAGATTTAGCTATTACAAATTGTGCTGCTATGAACATGGGTGTACATATAGCACTATGACATGACTTTTCAGTTTTTCTGGGAAAATACCCAGAAGGGGAATAGCTGGGTTGAATGGAACTTCCAACCCTAGTCTTCTGAGAAATCTCCATAGTGATTTCCATAGTGGCTGCACCAGTCTGCACTCCCACCAACAATGGAGCAGTGTTCCTCCCCCACCCCGCCTCAACAACATTTATCAGTTGTTTTCTTGATGGCAGCTATTCTTTCTGGAGTGAGATGAAATCTCAGTGCTGTTTTAATTTGCATTTCTTGAATGACCAGTGATGGTGAACATCTCTTCACGTATTTTTTATTGTGTTTTTCATTTCTTCTTTTACCTGAGATTATATTTCTGTTTTAATTTCTTTTCTTTCTTTCTTTTCTTTTTTTGTCTTTTTGAGACAGGGTCTCAAAAAGTTCAGGCTGGCCTTGAGGTCACTTTGTAGCCCAGGCTGGTCTGGAACTTGCAATGATCCTCCTGCCTCAACCTCCCAAGTGCTGGTATTACAGGCATGAGCCACCATGCCTGACATGTTTTAATTTCTTTTATAGCCTCATGAAATTGTTTCTTTACTCTTGTTGCCATCACTTCAGAAATTTTGGGTGTGCAACTCCTGATCTCTTTCATGTTTACATCTCCTAGACCAGCTCTGATTGAATTGGTGGCCAGAACCTGCCTTTTGTTTCTTTGTCTTCACATAATCCTGGGTTCTTCTGGACAAATGGGTAATGGGGTTCCAGGCATTTCCTGCATTGGCTACAATTTCTCTGAAGTGAGATTATTTGGCTTTTCTAGTCAGTGCTGGCTATGGGTGTCTGATAATGGCCACTGGGTGCACTGGTGCAAGGCTGTCTGCTGTTTTTGTCTGCCTAGTTGGCTCACCAATGGCTGGTGGCACTTGGGTACAGGGCTGGCTGCTGCCTCTGAGCTGGCTACCTGTGGGGACCTTTGATGATGGCTGCTGGAATGCACTAGGCAGTGGGGCAGGCTTCTCCAGACCAAGATGGTTACTGGTGGGGAGTTCCTACCATTGCCCCTGGAGTGTGCCCGGGGACAGGGTTGGCTGCTACCTGCAGACTGAGGTGGCTACAGTGGGGAACCTCCACAATAGCTGTTGGAATGCATAGTGGGGAGGAGGCACGGGGCTTAGTTCCACCCCTCTATTCCACAACTCTATTCCCAGATAGGAGCTACTGGAGGGAGCTGGAAACTTATCTGGCTTTACTCCAAAATGGCTGCTGGCCAATCACCTCTCTTGTGAGACAATTGAGCCTTTTGCACTCACTGCTAGCCAATGCAGTCCCCTGGATCCACCACTTCTCTACATCACTGCATCTCTTTGCAGAGGCCTCTGGGGTAGCCAGCCACAACTGTCACCATGACTCTACATTCCCAGGTTCCAACAGCAGCTCTCACATAGTAGGTCTGGCTCCAGGAGAAGGTGCTGCCAGCTACAACCTCCTTCCTCATCTAAGTTTTTTTTTTAACTCTCTCTGTGAGCTTCAATTCTTACGTTAGATTTTTCCTGGGTTCAGAGGACCCACTTCTTTCCTTCTTGTCTTCCCCACAATTCTATATTCCAGCATCTGGACTGCTTATCTCAGAGAAGCTATTTACTGTGTACTTAGTGTTTTGCCATCTTCATGGAAGCCCAGAATTTCTAATTTCCAAATGCCATCCTGTATTCAATGTCTGAAAGTCTATCTTCAGTCTCATTCAAGTGGTTTTGCTAGCTTTCAATCAACTTTTTAATTTCATGGATATCTCTTTGAATCTATTTCATGTATTGTAATTCTTCCTATATTGTTCATTCAAGGTTTCCATCATTTTCCCATACTCCTCTTTTTTTAAATCTATGTATTATTTAGATATGCTCAGCAATTCTTTCATTATATTTGTGATTTCTTCTTTTCCCTGAGACATTATTTCTGATCTGATTGTTTTTAAAATCTCATGGAGTTGTTTCTTTACTTTAATTGCTATTCTCTTGGAGATTTCAGTTGTGCGACCTCCATTTTCTTCCATGACTGAAACTCCCAGACTTGTTCTATGTGGTGTGGAGGTCTGAGATTGCCTTTTGTTTCTTTGTCTTGACATTCTTCTTGGTTCCTCCCAACAAGCCAGTTGTGGGGTCCCAGACACTTCCCACATTGGCTGCCCCTCCACAGTGTAGGTATCTGGGTTTCTCTGACCCCAGATTCCCAGGGAGGTAGCTGGGGATGGAAGTAAGCTTCTCCAGACCCATGCAACTGCCTTGGGGCTTTCTTGATGGGCAGCATTGCATGGTCATGGAGCTGCTTCTCTCAGCCTGTATGTCTACACCAGGGCTCTCATTATGGTGGCAGGCACACAGGAGTGTGTTTGTTTAATTCTCCCAGTGGGCAATGGTTGCCTATAGAAAGCAAGTCTCTAATGGTGGCCTGTATATGCATGGAGCTTACCTGGATGTGTGTCCTTGCTCACACTGGCTGCTCATGAAAAGCAGGCCTTCCAATGGTGGTGGCTGATAAGCAGAGATGAATTTGGCTGGGTCTCCCTGCCTGTGATGGATGTCTCCAGGAAACAAGTTTTATGATGGTGGTGGCCCACAGTGAGAGGTGGATCTGGCTGGATGTTTCTGCTCATGCTGGTTATCCATATGATGTTGTTTTTGTGAGCAGATACTTAGGACACTGTCTCAGAGCCTTTTTCAAATTTTACACTTTGAACTTTTCTGTATCTCCATATTTTCTGTGAATCTCTTACAAAGGGAGTTTATGGGTAATGTTTTTGATATGGCAGTCATTGTTTTCTTTCTCTTTCCTTTATTCTTTCTTTTTTTCATTTTTTTATTTAAAGAGAAAAAAACAAAAAGATTAGAAATATTACAGAATTAAAAAAAGATAAACAGTAAGAAATCACTAGTTGATAAATTACATTTTGTCCTTTTAGAACTAGTTGTTCAAGTTACAAAATTAAAGCATACAAAGTGGACATTCAAGCAGTAATACTGCAAACAGATCTGTTCAACAATCCAACAAGAACTTAGAAATATGGTTATCAATCCTACACACTTAAATATACTTGCAGTTATATCTTTTATACCACTTTCTATTTCTTCACTTTGTTACAATAACAATTACACATTTTTTTATTTAAAGAGAAACAAAAGCATGTAAAGGGTAGAGGTAATCAGAATTTCAAAAAAAAGACAAACAATAAGAAATCACTAGTTAATAAGTTGCATATTATCCTCTTAGAAATAGTTACTCAAGATACAAAATTAAAGCATACAAAGTAGATAGTCAAACAGTGAGAGTGTAGACAGCTATGCATGCATGAATTTCTGCATGTATTTCTATACTTTCTGTATTAGAGGGAAAAACAAACCTTAACAAGACAAAGCAAAACAAATTCCTATAAAAACATGAAACCAAAAAGTCATATAAAACCACAGTACAAGGTGATCTATGATGATTACTGTGTTGTTTCTTGTTATCTTTAATAGAATGTCTATATCATCAGGCATAATTGAATATAGCAGTATGATTGAGTATAGCAGTATGATTGAGTATAGCAGTAAATAACAATATTAGTAAAAATAAAATAGTGTTGACAGTATAAAACTTCAAAGGCAGGTAATAATCACACCATAGTGGATATTCTAGTGGATCTTGTCATCTTCGGTGCAGTTGCCTATACTCTCAGGCTTGATATTATCAATCATAACACCTTTCAATAAAATCTATCAATACAAAACAGTGATCCAACAAACCAGATGCAATTACGATCAGTCATGGTAAAAGAGTGTAGGTTTTACATAGCTTTAGATTAAGTTAATAGGAAATTAAGGATGATTACCATACTATATCCTGTTATTTTTGGGATTACTGTCTGTGCCCTCAAATCTAGTACAGGTAGAATGACTGGAACAGAATATAATACATCTAAGCAGAGTAGTGTGAGTAATGTGTGTTTTAAATCCTGGTGCACTATTTACAACATAGTGTATCAAGGCCATCTATGTTAGAGTTTCTAGTTATCCTTCTCTGCCTCATTTCTGCTATGCTATTTTTCTGCCTTTGTTTGTCTAATTTTCTGCTTCATTCTACTTCCTGCCCCTCTCATTAAGGCCTTTCTGCCACTGTTCCTAAAATCCTGGTTTTTTTCCTCTCTCTAGAATGTCCTTTAGTATTCTCTGTAGGGTTAGATTGGTGGTCACAAACTCCCTCAGTTCCTTTTTGTCATGAAAGCATCTTGTTTCTCCATTAATTTCTAGTGACAGTTTTGCAGGGTACATCATTCTGGGCTGGAGGTTATTTTCTTTCATGGCTTGGAACACTTCACCCCAACCTCTTCTTGATCTGATGGTCTGTGTCGAGAAGTCAGTCATGATCCTGATGGGCCTACCTTTATAGGTAATCTGTTTCTTTTCTCTGATGGCTTTTAATATTCTGCTTTTATATTGAATTTCTGGCATCTTGATTATTATATGTCTGGGTGTGGATCTGTTTTGGTTGTAGGTGGCTGGAGTTCTGTATGCCTCACATAACTGAATGTCATTTTCTTTTCCCATGCTTGGGAAGTTTTCCCTAATTATTTCCATGAATAGCCTTTGTAATTTGCCTGTATGTATTCCTGCTTCTTTGTTCATGTTTCTTATTCTTAAATGGTAGATTCTCTTGTCATCTTCTAGCCTTTGTATTGTTACTGCCTGTTTCCTTGTTATTTTTAAGAGATCTTTCCTTTCATGATCACATGCTGCCAACTTGTCTTCAAGATTTGATAGTCTATCCTTAGTTTCTTTGAAGGAGTTTTTCCAGCTTTCAATGGAATTTTTAATTTCCTGGTAGTCTCTTTGAACCTGCTTCATGTATTCTATATTTTCTTTATATTCTTTATCGAATGTTTGTCTCCTTTTTTTGTGTTCCTCCCTTCTTCCATCTGTATCATCCTGAGAGATGCTTCCTGAGAGCATTTTTTTATTTTTTTTTATTACTCTACTCATATCCTGCTTTATCTGATTTAAATATTTCAGTTTTGAGCTCATCTACAAGGTCCTGAAGATATCTATTAATGTCCATTGAAGCCATGTCGGATGTTGTGTGTTTGCTGCTCTCAGTCTCCCTTGTTTTTCCTTCTCTTGGGTCAGTGCTCTCAGGGTTCTGGGCTGGGGGCCTCTTCCTGCCTCTCTCTCCTGTCATGGCCCTGCCTTCCTCCACATAGGTTACAGTGTAGGTCCCCGCCCCCTTCCCTGTTGGCCATGTTTCCTTGCCCTATGCTGGCAAGGGAACTCCAGCCTGTCCTGGCTGCTCTTGTCACTGAGGTGTAAGCAGTGTTTGTGTATGCCTGTCCCTCCGCACCGGGCCAACCAAACTTCAGGTGTCTTCAACCAGTTAGTGCTTCCTAGATGCAGGGAATTGATTTGGGACAGCTCATTGGGTCCTGGCCAGAGGCGTGGCCCAGTCCAAGCAAATCCCATGAATCTGCTCTGGGGAGGGAGCAACCAACTGAAGTCACTGTCACTCCCAGTTCAGGCTCCTCCTGCCCAATTCCAACATGTTGCCCATTTGGTTGTGCCCTTCCCATGGGGGGGCCTTACTCCCAGCACTGACTGTGGATTAATGGTGGTTCCTTTGCCTACTCTGTTCTCTGTTGGGCTCACCTGACTTCAGCACTCCTGTGCTTCCTTCCTGTGAGTAGTGGCAGGAATGAGTTTGGGTGGCTCTGCCGGCTGGTACGGATTCAAGCTGGCACAAACTTGGTGAGTCACTGTGAAAACACTGTGCCCTGTAATTTTTAGCTGTTTCAGTTGTAGTCCAGAAGTATTTGATGAGCTTTTTTATGTTTTAATTTCTTCCTGTGTCAAGAGGATCCACCTCCCTCTGTCTGGGTCTCTCCAAGGTGTTTTATTCTGGCAAATGAGTTGTTTCTCCTGGGAGGCTTTGTATTTTGTTGCTCACTGATTGGCCATCTTGTCTTCTCTCCCCTCTATTATTCCTTTCCTTCATTCTTTTTATAATGCTGGGGGTAGAGGACAGGGTCTTGTGCATGCTTGGCAATGTTCTATACACTGCCCATCCCCAATGTGACAACTTTTGTTTTTGTTGAGCTGCAAGGGACAATTTTTGTTTTTTAACTACAATATTTCATTCATCTCTGCTTAATTATTGATAATTTTTGTTGTAGTTGCTTTGCTTTTGATAGGGTCTCACTGTGTAATTGAGGCTGGCCTTGAATTCAATAAGTAACCCAAGTTGACCTCAAACTTGTGGCAATCCTTCTGCTTCAGCCTTCCAAGTTCTAAGATTACAGGTGTGCACCACCATTCCTGATTATTTGACATGTTTGGATTCATTTTTTTGGCCTTATTTTTACTTTCTGTGAACTTTGTTCTGTATCTTTTTTGTCTTGAATTATCTCTCTCTTTTTCTCTGTCTCTCTGTGATCCTGGAGATTTAACCTACTCCCTCCTACATATAAACACACAGTCTAGCAGGTCTTAATTGAATTTTAAACTTCATTTTTTTCTATAACTACATTGAAAATAAATGTTATTTTTATTTCATTAATGGTTTCTTTAGAAATTTAGGTGCATATACTTGGGAACTTAATGCAGAAGATTTGGGGATTTGAGGTCAATGTGGGCTAAATAGCAAGTTCTTGATCAACCTGAGATTCATAGCAAGACCTCATTGAGGGTGAAAGAAAACAAAGATATTTTAACTCCATATTCAATTTAGAAGTGAAAATTTTGTATTTATGTCCTTTGAAATGAGTAATCTAAGACTGCCAGAATAACTGAAATCTTTTGTCTTTCTTGACGCATGTTATATCAGTGCTGTGAATTACGTTTTTGTTTGCCTTATGATAAGAAATATGTCTTTAGATATAATTCCTTTGCTCAGTTTTCCTTTTCCTCCTTCCTGGTATTGGTGATTAAACTTGGGGCTCACATGTTCTGGGCACATGGTCTACCACTAAGCTATGTCCCTTTCCTTTTTATTTTCATCTGTCTTGTTGAATTCTCCTGGCTGATCTTGATGTTGTGTTCCTCCAAAGCAGGTGGGATTACAGAAGTGACCATCACATCTAACACATTACTTCTTGAATCTTCCATCACAAAGTAATTTTTCTTGACTGACTGCCTTTTTCAGCCTTCAGAATTTAGAAGAGATTGGCTTAAATTGCTCCCACTTTTTTTTTGCATTTCTTCTAATATTTTTATTTTTCCCTCATCCTAGAAAGATTTTTTTTTTTGCTAAAAGTGTATTTCAAAATTTACAGTTATTTTCTCTCAGCATGTTGAAGATTCCATCCCACTGTCTTTTGGCTCCTGTTGTTGTTGATCAATGAGTTCTCAGCCTATTTTTCCTTCAAAAATAATTTGTTGTTTTTTTCTGCACATTGAAAGATGTTCTCTCTCTTTGATATTTGATCTTTATTTTGGTGTGTTTAGATGTGAATTTCTCTATTCTTATTATTTCTTTTGTTTATTTGCTTTCTTTTTGAATCTATGATTATTTACTTTCATTAGTTCTACAAAATTCTCAGTAATGATTACTTGAAATATTGAGTTTATTCTATTTTCCCTCTCTTTTCTTTCTGGATCTGAATAGACATGTGATGATATTTTTACTTTTTTTTTCAGACTGGTATTTAAATGAGGTAAAACTAATTCTGAGTTTATCTACATCCCTTTTTATTTTTATTTTGATATGAAATCTAAGTTTTTCCCAGGAGGGAATTAAGTTTGTGATTCTCCTGCTTCAACCTAAATTAATGCCTTTCTTGTTTCTTTCTTTAAAAATTTTTTTAATGTCTTTTTTCTCTTGTGTTGTATTCTATATATTTTGTATCTTTTTTTTTAATCAATGTTTCCTTATATAGTTCAGGCTGGCCTTGAACTCATTATGTAGACTACGCTGCACTAGAACTTGTAGTGATCCTCCTACCTCAGCCTCTGGAGTAGTGCCTCACTATATGTTTTATACCACTATATATTTACTACTCTCTTTTTTATATTATGAGAATATACTATTCAATTATCCACTAAATTTTAAAATTTATATTTTTATATTTTTCATTTCTAGAATTTGTTTTATTTATATACATTTTGTTTAGTTCATTTCTTAAATCTGCTTCAACCATTTCATAATATTTTGTCTTTATTAATCTTTTAATCCCTTCTTTTACAATTATATTTACCGAATTTATTTTGTCTTGTAATTTTAGTATTTACAATTTTTGGGAGTCTTTTTCTATTACCACTTGCTTCTGGGGGTTATTACACATGTGCCTTTATTCCTTTGTATATTTAGTGACATGACAATTTGCTGCTGTTTTTCTTAGTAACTTTCTGCTATTTCCTTGAGGTGAGAGATAGATTTCTTTATTTATTTTTATGTTTTTTATGTAAAGAGGGTAAAACTAAACATAACAAAACAGGAAAAAGCAGATCAATGTAAGTGACACAGATTTCAAAGCAAAACAACAGGAGATCTACAGTGTCTCCATATGTCTCTTATTTTCTTCTAAACAGTTGTCTATATCTTTATACACAATGAATTCATACAAAACAAAATAGCATAAAACTGATCAGAACAGAGTAATGAAGGCATTACAGGCCTTCAAAACCAGACAATAGGGAAATCAACCATGGCTACCATAATGTCTCTTGTTCTCTTCAAAATAGCTGTCTATACCTTTGTGTATGTTGAAGTTAAACAATACAAAACAGACTAAAACCACTCTGAGAAAAGAATAAAAGTATTACTGGATTTCACAGCATGATGATACAGAATCAGCAATGGATACCATAATGTCTCTTTTTCTTCAAAGTAGCTGTTCATTTCATCAGGCATAATATAATCAATTGTCACAAACTGTTTAGAAGTTCTATGTATGTATAAGCCTCTACATGTATACCTATCCTTTCTATATTAGAGAGAAAAACAAAACAAAATGAAACAGGTTACTAGAAAAACAGAAAAGAAAAAAGACAAATAAATAACAATAGCAAAGATCCAAAAACAATGACAATATAGGCCCTCAAAACAAGGTGGTAGGGACATTACTAGGGTTGTTATTTTGCATAGTGATCTTCAAGAGTTCCTCAGATCACCAGACACAAACATGCAAAATTGTTCCAATCCTATGAATGGTAACTGTTTTATTCCAAGAACTTATAGAATTTGTAGCACAAGCATCTTAGCTATCCTAAGTGTATTTATACAAATTTAGATATTTTTTCTTTTACCTTCCTTTTTCTTTTTTCTCCTCTTCCCTGAGATATTATTCCCCCCCTCTTTGAGTAGATTCTTACCCTTTCACTGTATTTATTGAGGATTTTGTATCTTATGTACTTTTACTATTTTTTACACTAGGGAGACAATATGGTATTTACATGTGAGTTTGATTTATTTCACTTATGAATATGGTCTCAAGTTGCATCCATTTACTTATAAATATCTCAATGTGATCACTCTTTATAGCTGAGTAGTACTCCATTGTATAAAAATACTACATCTTTTTTATCCATTCCTCAGTTGATGGGCATTTACGGTGTTTCCAAGGTCTGGCTAGTACAAATTGTGCTGCTATAAACACGAGTGCATGTATATAACTGTGATGTGATATTTTCAGTTCTTCTGGGAATATGTCCAGAAGTGGAATAGTTGGGTGAAATGAGACTTCCAATCCTAGCTTTTTGAGGAACTTCCAGACTGACTTCCACACTGGTTGCACCAGTCTACACTTCCACCACCAGTTCAGGTGAGTTCTCTTTTCCCTGCAAACTCTCTAGCATTTGTTGTTGGTAATTTTTTTTATCCTGGCCTTTGTTTCTGGAATGAGATGGAATCTCAGTGTGGTTTTAATTTGCATTTCTCTAATGACCAATGATGGTGAACATTTTTTCATGTATTTATTTGCCATTTGTATTTTTTTACCTAAGAACTGTGTATTCATCTCAGATGCCCCTTTTTGGATTGGGCCTTTGAATTTTGGGGTTTGATTTTTTAAAATTCTTTATATGTTCTAGACATAAATTCCTGTCTGAGAGGGGCAGTTGACTAAAAATTTTTTCAAAATTCATGGGTTTCCTTTTTACTCTGAGATTTTTTTAGACATACAAAACTTTTTATAAGACATGATCTCAAAAAAAGACGTTATCTCAGTTATTGATTCTGTGAAGTATTTCCCATGTAGTTTGACTTTTGTCCGTGAATTCTCTGCCTATCCCTATGTCTTCAAGATTTCTACCTACTTTGCCTTTCAGCAAATTTACTGTTTTAATATTTAGATCTTTGCTCTGCTTTGACTTTGATTTAGTGCATGGTGATAGGCATGGGTCTAATTTTAGTTTTCAGCATATGGAGAGCCACTTTTTCCAGTACCACTTATTAAAGAGACTGTCTTTCTTCCAGTGAACAAGTTTGGCCCCTTTATCAAAGATAAGGTGGCTGAGTGTACTTGTAGTTTTAGTTGTATCTTCTAATCTATTGCATTGGTCTTCAGTTCCTTTTTCATTCCAGTACCAATGCTGATTTTATTACAGTGACTTTGTAGTATAACTTCAAGTCAGGGATTGTGATACCTCCTGCCTTGCCTTTTGTTGCTCAGAATTGCCTTTGCCATGCTAGGTCTTTTAGGTTCCAGATGAATTCCAGATGAATTTTAGGAATGATTTCCCTACATATGTGAGGTATGCTAGTGGTATTTTCATTGGTATTGCATTAAAACTGCATAACACTTTTTGGAGAATGGTCATTTTGATAGTATTTGTTCTTTCTATCAATGAATAAGGAATATCTTCCCATTTTCTGAGATCCTCTTCAATTTTTTTTCAGGGTATTATAATTTTCCCTAAATAGCTCTTTTACTTCTTTGTTAGATTAATTCCTAAGTATTTTATTTTTCGGATGCTATTGTGAAGGGTGTGGCTTCTCTTATTTCTCTCTCAATGAGTTTTTTTGTGTATAGGAATGCAATTGATTTTTGAGCACTGACTGTATCCAGGTGCATTACTGAATTAATTTATTATACCTAGGAATCTTTCAATGGAGTTTTGGAGGTCTTCTATGTAGAATACCATGTCATCTGCAAATAATGATAATTTAACTTCTTGTTTTTGTATCCTTACTCCTTTTATTTCCCTCTGCTGTATAATTACTTTGGCTAGTATTTCCAGCACTATATTGAATAGGACTGGTGATAATGGACATCCTTGTCTTATTCCTGGTTTTAGAGTAAAGGCTTTCTGTTTCTGGCCATTTAATATGATGCTGGTTGTTGGTTTGTCATAGATGGCTTTTATCAGATTGCGATAAAGACCATCTATTCCACTTTTCTTACCATGAATGAGTGTTGGACCTTGTCAAAAGTTTTTTTCTGTATCTATAGAAATGATCATGTGATTCTTATCTTTGACCCTATTGATATGGTGTATTGTGTTTATTTATTTGAATATGTGGAACCATCCCTGCATTCCTCAGATGAATTCTACTTAGTCATGGTGTATAATCTTCTTGATTATTGCTGCATTCTGTTTGCCAGCATTTTATTGAGAATTTTTGTATCTGTTCATTAGGGAGATTGACCTGTGGTTCTCTTTTTTGGTTGGATCTTTCTCTGGTTTTGGTATTAGAGTAGTATTTGCTTTCAGGGATGAGTTAGGGAGAATTTCTTCCTCTTCAATTTCATTGAAGTGTTTGAGGAGTGTTGGCATTAAGTCTTCTTTGAATTTCATGTAGAATTCCACAATGAATCCATCTGGACCTGAGCTTTTCTTTGTTGGTAAGGTTTTAATTACATTTTCAATTTCATTAATTGAAATTGTGTTATACAGCAGTTTTACATCTTCTTGATGCAGCTTTGGTGATTCATATGTTTCTAGGAATCTGCCCATTTCTTCTGTGTTATTAATCCTATGAAAGTAGAGGTTTTCAAAATAGGTTTTGATGATCTTTTGTATTTCCACAAGGTCTGTAGTGATTTCATCCTTTTCATTCCTTATACATGAATTGGAGTTTTTGAATGAATTTGTTTTTCTTTTCTTTTTTAAATAAGGTTGTCTAGTGACATCAATTTTATTTATTCTTTGAAAGAACAAACTCTGATTCATTGATTCTTTGTATTGTTTTCTTAGTTTTTATTGCATTGATTTCTGCTCTGATCTTTATAATTTCCTCCCTTCGTTTGGCTTTGGGCTTGGCTTACTCTTCTTTTTCTAGATGTTTGAGGTGTAGCATTAGGTTTTTCATTTGTGTTTGTTCTGTTTTCCTGATGTGGGAATTCACTGCAATAAATTTTCCTCTGAGGACTGCTTTCATTGCATCCCACAGGTTCCAGTAAGTTGTATTTGTATTTTCATTTGTTTGTAGATATTGTTTAATTTCTCCTTTAATTTCTTCTGTGACCCACTGATGACTCAAGAGTGTATTATTCAATTTCCATGTATTTATGTGGTTTTGCAGATTCTTTTATCATTAATTTCAAGTGTCATGGCACTATGATCTGATAACATGCATGGGATAATTTCATTTCTTTATATTTACTTAAGCATATTCTGTGGGCTAGTATATGATCTATTTTAGAGAATGTTCCATGCTGTTGGGTGGAACACTCTGTATGTGTCTACCAAGTCAGTTTTTCATAAGTGTCATTCAGTTCTGTTATTTCTTTGTTGATTTTCTGTCTAGTTGATCTGTTTCTGTGTGTAAATGGGGTGTTAATGTCTCCCATTATATTTGTGTTATTGCTTATTTGATTTTTCATTTCTGTTAATATTTGTTTTGTATAGCTGTATGCTACTGAATTTGGTGCATATATATTTGAGATTGTTATGTCTTCCTCTTGAAGTTTTCCCATAACTAGTATGTAGTGATCTTCTTTATCTTTTTGGATCATTCTTGGTTTGACGTTCACATTGTCTGCAAATAGAATAGCTACACCTGCTTTTTGTTGGATTCCTGTTGCATGAAGTATTGTTTTTCATCCTTTGACTTTCAGTGTATTAATTTCCTTTTGAATTAGATGGATTTCTTTTATACAGAATATGGTTGGATGTTGTTTCTTGATCCATTCTTCCAGTTTGTTTCTTTTAATTGGTGAATTGAGGCCATTTACATTAATGGTTATAACTGATACATATTGGTTTTATTTTTGACATGTTATATTTCTGCTGTTGATTCTTTACCTTTCCACTCTGTTTAAATGTTTGCCTTGTTTAGTGTTTTTTTCCCCCTATATCTATCTAGAATGTCTGTCAGTATTCTTTGCAGGGTTGCTTTGGTGGTCTTGAAATTTTTCAGCTGTTCTTTGTTGTGGAAGTATCTTATTTGTCCATCCCTTTTGAAGGACAGTTTTGCAGGGTATGTCAATCTGGGTTGGAAGTCATTTTCCTTTAGAATCTGAAATTCTTGTCTTCTTCATTTTTTGTGTTGAGAAGTCTGCTGTGATTCTGATAGGCTTTCCTTTATAGGTGCTCTGTCTCTTCTCTCTAAAAGCTTTTAATATTCTGTTCTTATGTTAGATTTCTGGGATGATTTTTTTAAAAGAGTAGAATATATTTATTGAGAGAAAGCTTCTGCCTGAAGAGAGACAGAAGGGAGTCTTGAGTGGGTTGCCCAGGACTCTGTCTTTTCCAAGGATTTTTATAGAGTAAGACCATGAGTTCAAAGTGGGGAAGGACTGGGAACTCACAAGACAGATGGGCATAAGGTGGAACATAACTATAGTTAGCCAATAAGATCAATAGTTCAGATAAAATTGATTACATTAGGGGCAGATGGGAAAGCAAGTCATGTAGAAAGCAGGCATTCTTGGGGTTGTGACATTTACCCTAGAGGGCTGCGGTAGTGGTTCCAGGGTAAGAGGGAACTAATTACAATATCAGTCCCCAAGATGTAGATGCATTTATATGATCCTTTTGTCTTGAGATCTGGCCCGCAGCAAGAGGTGTGTGTGTCTCCTCCAAGGTCATCAGACATCTGGTCCTCTGTGCCAGCTTCCTCGAGGGCCTAGCCCTGTCTAACTGCCTATAATATTTCTAACTGGCTCAGCTGCATGCAACATTCCCCCCTCTGAAGAAGTAATCCAAACTGCTGTGAGGGGAAAGGGGGAGAAGACCGATTTAACTGCTTCAGGCTTAACAGGGTCACAGAATTTGAATGGCAGTCAGAGGTACTGCCACAGAGATCCTCTCTAGAGGCCCCCAATAGACACCAGGCATTTTCATCTTGGATATGTGCACAACTTTAGGTCTGGAGGAGACAAAGCCAAAGAAACAGTTAAGTATGTGTGGGCCAAAGAATAAAATCAATAAGACAATTATGAGTATAGTTAACAAAGATTTCCACCAAGAGGAACTAGGATTAATTCTTATAAGAATAAAGTCCAGGGAATTTTAGAATCTGACATGTTGTTAATTTGTTATCTACTATCTTGAATAGCTATTGAGATATTAGCAGAAGAATCAAGAAAATATACACAGCATTTAGTTTTTACAATTGCACAAGTGATCCCCTGTGCTGCTGTTAGAATATCTAATGCCATCCAATTTTGAAGGACAGCCTGTAATAAAAGATCATCTATCTCCTTATGTTTTATAGGAGATCTATTGGCTGTTAGGTAATTTTCCTATATGGCTGCATTAGCATGTAGTACTAGGAAAGCATTCTTAGAATCAGTATAAATATTGACCTTTTGCCCCTTACTGAGTTGTAAGGCTCTGGCCAGAGCTGTGAGCTCTGTTAGCTGAGCTTTGGTCCCAGATATAAGTGAGGTGCTTTCAAGAGTATGGTGTAAAGTTACCACTGCAGGTCCTGCCTTTCTTTTTTCATTTTCCATGAAGAAGCTGCCATCACAGAAGAGGGTTAAATCTGCATCAGTAAGTGAGGTGTCTAATAAGTCTTTTCTAGCTGCATATGTATGAAGAATTACCTGTTCACAGTGATGTTTATCATTCTCAATTTCTTCCTCCTATTCTGGCAAGAAGGTGGCAGGATTTAAGGAAGAACAGGTCTTTGTGGCTGGTCCTTCTAGAAGTAGAGCCTGGTATTTAAGAAGTCTGTTATCAGACAGCCATAGACTCTCCTTAGAAGAAAGGAGTCCTGCCACATTGTGAGGTGTATATACAATGAGATCTTTGCCTAAAGTCAGCTTGGTTGCCTCTGGCAATAAGAGAACCACTGCTGCCAGGGCTCTGAGGCAAGCAGGCTATCCCTTAGCTACAATGTCTAATTCATGGCTCAGATACCCTATAGGTTGTTGAGCAGGTCCTTGATCTTGGGTAAGCACTCCCAAAACCACACCTCACCTCTCATCTACATATAAAGTAAAATGGTATCCTGTGGGTAGACTCAGGGCAGGGGCACTCAGAAGTGCTTGTTTAAACTTCTGGAAAGTTGCTTGTGAATCAGGTTCCCAGCATAAAATATGGTTATCTGCCTTTTGGGTCTCTTTATAGGTTGATAGAGGGGTCATGCAATTTCCTCATATCCAGGTATCCAAAGGCAGCAAAGGCCTGTTAATTCCTAGGAATCCCCTTAAGCTGTTTTAGAGTTTTGGGCTGTGGGAAGGAGAGAATGGATTTATTCTTTTCTTTCCTAGCCTTTGGATCCCTTTGGATATACTGAGGCCTAAATATTTTACCTCAAGACAGCAAAGTTGTGCCTTAGATTTAGAGACCTTGTAATCTCTGTCTGCTAGGAAGTTTAGCAGAGCACATGTGCCTTGGCTACAGAGCTCTTCCTAGGGGGCACAGTAAAATGTTCATTTTCTATAAACTTAAATAAGATAGCCTAGAGTTTTTTTCTGACTTTACATGCCTCTATAAGGACAGTGTAAAGAGGGAAATGAGTAGAGGTAAAGTCAAAGTTAGGAAACTGAAGCAGAACAGGCCTAAAATTTCCTCTAGAGTATAGAGAAGGATCAGAGCCAGTCTGTCTCAGTGAAACCTGTCCTCCAAGTCTTAAGACCAGCCACCAGCCTAGTGCTGCTTAAAAGGTGGAAGGAGTCCCAGTGTTTTTATTTTAGGCATGTATATTTATTAAGTCTGAGCTAGATTTCCATCTAAGAGAATCACTTTACAGAAGTTTACATTAAAGTCTGTCAGAGGTGTTCTAATATCTTTTTCTCTAGTGCTATGGTCTTGCTATTGTCAAGCAAGGGGCACCAGTAACTTTAGCAACCAATTTAAATTTAGTTTGTATAAGAACAAAATAATAATAATAATAATATACCATTAAAGAAATGTCATAATTTGTAAATTTCACATGTTTTAACTTAGGTTCACATTATTGTAATAAATTATATGAGACAAAGCGATTAAAAACAATGGGTAAATAGCAAGCAATTATCAAAATGAGTTACAAACAACTGGCAAAGACAAAGCAAAATTTGAAGCGTAAAAATTTGTTACCTCGGGAAGAGATGATATTGCTTTAAAAGAAAAAGACAGGCACCCCCTGCCACTGGGAACTTAGCAGAAGCCTGCATCAGGTGTAGGCTGCCCAGATATTGCTTTAAAAGAAAAAGACAGGCACCCTCTGCCAGCAGGAACTCAGCAGAAGCCTGCATCAGGTGTAAGCTGCCTGGATCGTCCACCTTGGGCCCGCCCTGCCACCAGGAACTTAGCAGAAGCCTGCATCAGGGGTAGGCTGCCCAGAACCTCCACCATGGGCCCGCCCTGCCACCAGGAACTCAGCAGAAGCCTGCATCAGGGATAAGCTGCCCAGAAGCTCCACCAAGGGCCTGCCCTGCCACCTGGAACTCAGCACAAGCCCGCTTCAGGGGTAGGCTACCCGGAACCTCCCCTTGGGCCTGGCCTGCCACCAGGAACATCAAGAAGGCCCGGCCAAGACTGAAAACTGCCCTGGACTGCTACAGATGGGCCCACCCTCCCACCTGGAACATCAGATCTCAGTGGTATCCAGTTAGTGTGAGAAAATTTGGAACTTTGCTCCCAGGTGGTGAACTTTGGACTACACTGGATTGACTGTATCAATGTGGTGAGGTGTACAGGGGATACCCCTAAAATAGAGGTGTACAGGGGATAAATAGGGCCAGTAGTAAAACCCCCTCCAACTAACTGTAAGACTTTGATTTGACTGAAAAGAGTGTGTGTGATCCCCTCCTACACATAGAAAACACCAGGCAGAATGAAAATGACAAAACAAAAAAGCAAAATGCAGTCTCAAACATATAGCTTACCAGAAGCAAGTATAGGAGACATTGAAATAGAGGACCCCAAAAGTAACATACCAGGAATCTCTGAAAAGATAGCCAGTGAAATAAAAAAACAACTGCATCAGGCTATAGAGGAAATTAAATTAGAAGTACTCTCCCATATAAAGATAGAAATAACAATTTTAGTAAAGGAGTTGTTGAATGCAGCTAAAGAAGAACTAGAGAAAAAAGTACATGTGCATGGGAAACTGATTGAAACTTTGAATGAACAATATAGAAAACAAGCAGAATTCATGAAAGAAACTCAAAGAGACATCCAAGAAACAAAAAATTCTATTGAAAGCATGCAAAACCACCTAAAGGAAGCTGAGGATAGGATTTGGGACCTTGAGGACAGGATCATATTTAGTGATCAGGAAAGGATAGAACTTTTAAAAATAACAAAGCAGCATGAAATGACAATCCAGAAGCTTCCTGATGATGCCAAGAGCAACAATATAAGAATAATGGGCATTAGCGAAGATACAGGAGTGCAGGCAAATGACATACATAAAGTATTTACAGAAATAATAGCAGAAAATTTCCCAAACATGGGGAAAGAATCTGATATGCAGATAAGTGAGGCATATAGAACACCAAACAGTCACAATCAACATAAATCCACACCCAGACAC
>PVLA01016573.1:0-20285 GCA_004027455.1 Hydrochoerus hydrochaeris
ACTTGTATTGTCTCAGAGTAACTGTTCAGAAATATCATCTGACAGAATTGATTTTACAGATCAAAAAATAATAAGGAGGGTCATGACGAGTTGGTTGTTACAATTACACTTATTAACAAAAGCAATAGATGTTGCTTATAGGGTTTTGGGTACAACTGAAGGAAGACATAGTGATCAATATGGAAAGGTTGTGTATGATCTTTGTGGTGTCAGAAATCCACCATGCAGATACAATGACATGGGTGACTGTGTCTCATGACTGATTTTCTCCCTGGGGCTAAAGAATCATGCAACCTCATTTTGGTCATACTTTAAATGTTTTTTTACTCTCAGTAAACCATCACCTCCTTTTCTAAAGTATGTCATAATCTCTAAATGGACAGTGCAAAAGGAAATTTAGTCTCATCCATGACAAATGTCCTCTATTCCTGAGACTTTTAGCAAATGATTACTTCCTGAACAAGGCAGATCCTCCTGTTAGTAACATCCTTTATAAAGCATATTTTAACTTTTATGTACAGAGATGTCTTATTTCTAAATGTTATAGTTACATGTTACTTATCACTTTAAATTCCTGTTACCCTTAATTTATATATTAAATTTTTACTAGTATCTGTTTGTGATATATAATATTCCCATTCATTGTTGAGAGTTGATACATGTGCATAGTACACCTTAATACTTTCTCTAGCACTCTTCTCCTCTGCTCACTCCATCTCTTGCAAGGGATTTATTTTTCTGTTTCCTATTACCTTTTATCTTGTCATAACCTGTTTATGTTTTGGATATCTTGTAGAAGTGAAATTATGTACTGTTTATTCTTGGGTATAGTTTGTCCCATAATAGCACATCTAATAATTATATAAGACAAAAAGATATAACACAATTCCTCTCATCCAAAGTTTGGAATCACTTTGGAAAAGCCTAAAAAGGGAAAATGAAAACAAAATGTTGGCTCTCAGAAAGCAGAAAAGTATTGGATATCAGAGGCAGTGGCTTAAATTATATAAAGAAGCTGAAGTCAAAGACATTGGTACTTCAGGAAATAAATAGAGGGAGAAAGTACCACTTTGGCGATCTGATTGAAGACTTATAAATACTACTTCTGAGGCCTGGAACTCTGCATTCAATAGTACCAGTTTAAAAATGGACATTTTTTTTATTTGTACCCGATTGCAGTGTATGATGATTACATTCACTGTGGGTAGTTGGTACAAGTACATATCACATCTCAATTATTTCTCATCCACTTACCCTGTCCTAGCCCCACTTTGTTCTCTGTCCATCAATAGTCCATTCCCCTTTTTTCCCCAGTTATTTTTACTGGAATCTTTCCAGAGCCCTCTTGATGTCCTTATTCCTCAGGCTGTAGATGAAGGGGTTCAGCATGAGGGTGACCATGCTGTACATCATGGAGGCTGTCGCACTGAAGCATGAGCTGTGAGTCACAGCTGAACTAAAGTACACACCTAGGATTGTACAATAGAACAGGGAGACCACTGAGAGGTGAGACATGCCGGTGGAAAATGCTTTATACCTACCCCGAGCTGACGAGATTGCACGTATGGAAGAAACTATTAGGTGTAAGAGTAAATAATTTCTGAAAGGGTACCACAGCCCAGCAGTACAGATATAAAATACATCACCAGGTCATTAGGAAAAGTGTCAGAACAAGCAAGTGGCACTGCTTGATTAAGGTCACAGAAGAAGTGTGGTATTTCCAAGTCTCCACAGAAGGACAGATGCAGCACCATTAAGCTTTGCAACAGTGCCTGCAGAATGCTCATGATCCAAGGTGCCACAATGATCAGCCCACAGAAGCAAGGGTTCATGATGGCCGTGTAGCACAGGGGGTGACAGGTGGCCACAAAGCTGTCATAGGCCATCACAGCCAGGAGGAAATTTCCCAGGCTTGCAAAGAGTATGTAAAAGTGCATCTGTGTGATGCAGCCTGCATAGCTTGTGATTTGTCTCTGTGTCTGTGTGTTCTCTAGCATCTTGGGGACAGTGGTGGAAGTGAGATAAATGTCAGAAAAGGACAGGTTGGAGAGAAAGAAGTACATGGGCATGTGCAGGTGGTGGTCTGAGATGGTAGTCAGGAGGATGAGCAGGTTCCAGAGCATGGTGGTCAGGTACATGGAGAGGAAAACCCCAAAGAAGACAGGTGGCACATGAGTGTCTTCTGAAAATCCCAGGAGAAATTCTGAAGACTATGTATCATTTTGCAGATCCATGGGGCTACTGTGACAGAGTCAAAGAGAGAGAGAAAGAGAGAGGCAGAGAGAGAATTATAAAAATTTCAGAGATGCTGTCATTTGTATTCTACAGATAAAAGATTATATTTTGCATTTGAATCTGTTCCCCTTTGAAAGCCCACCTGCCATCTCTGATGAGTAATTTCTTTCTTATTCTCACCGTCCCCAATAGGTCAGTTATTCTAAAAGTATAATAATAAGTATCTTTAGGCATTGAAGGCCATAAGTCAAATGAAAATCTTGTTCTAGAAGCAGTAAGACAATGTCTAAATAATGTGGAAAAATAATAAATGTCCTTACAACCTAAAAATTGAAAGAGAAAAGTAAATAAAAGCTCATATAATATGTTCGATGTTAGCAGGATAGAAAGAAAAGAAGCAAAGAGAAGATACTGGATTGAGGGTGCTTTGTTTTCTAAAGTGGAATTCAAGCAAGTTCAGCACACAAGCTGGCTTCTGAATAAAGACCTCCAAGAGGAGAGGGCAGCTGCCAAAGTTTCTGTGGTCAATGGTGTTGGCCAGAGAGAGAGGCCACTGTGAAAACCCAGAGGGAGGTGAGGCAGGTGTGTCTAACTTGATTCAAATGAGGTCTCATAGAAGCTGAGAGTGGAGGAGTAGTGACTGGAGACTGGGCAGGTAACAAAGAAGGAGAGAAACAGGGCATTAGTGAATACGATCCAAGCATAATTTGATAGGAAATTACTTCAGTGCCCCATAGCACAGCAGCACAACTGTAGTTAGTAACACATTTCATATATTTTGAAATAGCTGAAAGAGCAGACATTAACCCTTCCCAGCAAAAGGAAATGGTACATGTTGAAGAAGGTGAATACACTTATTACCCTGCACATTGTACATGTATCAAAATAACATTGACAGCAGTAATTATGTTAATTAAAAATAAAAAGGTATCAAATAGTTTCTCATTATAACTGCATCCATAGCATTGATTTTTATAGCATAGATCATAAGATATAATTATGCTTTTGTTAAGAGAGGTGATAGGGAAAGATCTTAGATCATAGAGCTTGGAGAAACTTACTATGTTAAAAATATCAGATGCACTA
The DNA here is from genome assembly GCA_004027455.1 of Hydrochoerus hydrochaeris. Classification (NCBI taxonomy): domain Eukaryota; kingdom Metazoa; phylum Chordata; class Mammalia; order Rodentia; family Hydrochaeridae; genus Hydrochoerus; species Hydrochoerus hydrochaeris. The sequence continues at coordinate 3,322 of PVLA01016573.1, forward strand.
AGTGTATTTCTTGTTATTGCACACAGAAACAGTTAAACTCTTGGACACACAGTTTCTTTGCTACTTTTTTTTTTGGTACAGGGTATCAAATTCATGACCTCAAGCTTGCCAGGCAGGCGCTTATGTCACAGCTAAATCCCTGGACCTAAGACGCATGGTTTCTTTAGATGTAAAATGTGATGAAAATATTACCCATTTCATAAGAATCTTGTGAAACATAAACTAAGAAAGATACACAAATTAAATTTCATTTTTAAAATGAGAGAGTGGTGAGAGATGATTTCAGAGAATGTTGATGAATTTTTTACTTAAACCCAAAGGAAGTGAAATCATTATGCAAAAAAATATTCACATTCCTATGTTTCTTTCAGCACTAAATAACAACACTCCAGATACGGAATTAACCAGGATGTCCACGTATGTAGGCATGGACAAAGAACATATATCCATCAAAGTGAGGATATACAAACAGGACAATGCAATGTCCCTCAGCCATACAAACAAAGACATTCTGTCATCTGCAGCAGCATGGATGAAAATGGAAGATAGTAACGGAAATTTAAAAACCCAACCACAGAAAGGCAAATATTGCATGCTATCTTTCATGTGTGGAAGCTGAAAAACTTGATCTTCTAATGGAAGACAGTGGAGTAGTGGCTCCTTGAGATAGGCGCATGTAAGAGGAAGGAAAGATAGAGAGAGTGAAACCCCAAAATAGGAAGAAATTGATTTTGTGTTCTATAGCACAGTGGGAAAACCGTAGTTCAGCAATCAGATAACATTCCAAAATAACTACATGATTCCAAGTCTTCCCAATAGAATATAAGTAAATATTTGTATGCTAATTACTGTGATTGAGCTATTATGCATTATATACATGTATAATAAACAGGGACAGTACCATTGTCATATGTCAGTTTTACACTATATTGCAAACCAATTATAAGTGAATTAAAGATCAAAATAAAGGCAGTCTTTTTCAAATAGAGGTAAGGTATGAGGAGCTGAGAGAAGGGAAAAAGGGATTGAAATTTATTAGTCAATTTTTAATATATGTTCCATTACCTAAAAATGGATACAAATTTCATGCATTGAAAACACATATCAGCAAAATATTCAGGAAAGAAAGTCTTTTGCTGCTGAAATATCAAGAAAAAAGGACTGGTTCTGCTCATTGTCTTTCCATTTGCACTGTATAAATTTGGTTGCAAAAATTTCCCTTGAATTATAGAGGATTTCCTTTCTATTTATGTCTGTTATCTTGATTTCTGCCCTTTCCATATGAATCACTGTTTAGGATACAGAACTCAGGGCCTTGTGCTTGCCAGGCAGATGCTACATAGCCGAGCTATGTCTCCATCCTTACCTATATTCTTTTACATATGTGGTGTTATATCTCAATAACACCCTCTTTTTATAATTCAGACATGTATGTGGTACACCTGCCCTCCTGAGCAGTGCAGGCACGCAGCCCACTGCCATGTGAGAGTGTGGCTCACTGTCCGTGCTCAGCATCACAACGTGTCACCATGTGGGAGTGTGGCCTGCAAGTTTCACACCACAACATAGCAGGAAACAGAGGGACAGACTTTCTGCAAATGGGAAGGGGCCAGGAAACAGAGGAAGAGCATGACAAAGAAGAAGTAAAAAAATTAAGGGGTTTAATATAATGGTAGCCACTACCCATAATGGATGTATTCATCAAATCCTGTGAACACATGAACAATTTAGGTTTTTTTCAATAAAAGAGGGATTTTAGGTCAAAACATATTTTGTGAAGTGTCCAAGTATTAAACTCAGATATCCAGTCTCTGAAACCTATTTTTATCCCTAAACACACACACACACACACAGACACGCCTAACCCATGTACACTTGTGACTTATGTGTAACATCAAGCCCTTCTCATTTCCAGGTACACTATTAGACAGAAATAGATATAAAATGAGCCATCAATATCAGATTACCCCCCAAATGTACAATGGTACCCAGAAATGGTCCTCACTCTGTCAATATCCCATCACATATATCCTTGGGGGTTCAATTTGCGATGGCCATTATCTGCCTTGGTTTTAAGAAACAACAAATATTCTCAGTAAACAGAAATATTAAATGGTTCTGAGGGAGAAAGTGTCTAATAAGCTCAGGGCCTGCTCAGATGCTCTAAAGATAGAAAAACTTCCATGTTTCTGGTAGTACTCCAACTACTATTGTATCCCCTGCTATCCAGCGAAAATAATAAAATATTGAAAATAAATATACACAAAAGACAAAAGTAATGAAACACATACCCTAATACATCACATCAAATATAACACCTCAAATACCCTAATAGAAAGATGTAAAAACAGCAATTAATCCAATTATCTACAAAAGGAAACATACCAAGAAGAACACAAGGTTTGGGGCATTTTTCATAAAACCACAAAAGGATTGTCTTTCACCTGGCTGCTCCTAATTTATTTGGGAAGTTTCTTTTTATATGATTTGACAGAGTATAAGGTAGCTCTTTGTCTTATGTGTTTGTTTTCTTGAGCTTTGGATAAACACAATAATTATACACCTTTTTACTGTATTTGAATCCAGGTAAATATCCAGTAATGATCACATGGGGGTGACTGCCTTATGTATCACCTTAAATATGGATCTTCCCTTCTGTGGAAAACATTTAAAGAATCCTTTCCACAAATACACAATTAGTTATTTTTTATTTTGAAGAGAACAAAAGCAAATGAGACAAAATAAAATACAGTCAATCAAATCAAAAGGATGAACATGGTACAGGACTTAAAAACAAAATACAATGAGTTTAACAATGGCTACCATAATGCCTCTGGCTATCTTTAAAAGAATTGCCTGTATCATCAGGCATAATAAAATTGAACCAAAACAGTACAGAAAAAAACAATAAAAACAACACATTGGACACCCTGTAGAACTTCAAAAGAAGATAATAATCAAACCAGAGTGGGTATCACAGTGAATCTTATTGTGTGCAAAATAGTTGCCTATACCCTCAGATGATACTGTCAAACAAAACAGAATCAAATAAAATCAGTAAAAGCAAGACAGTCAGTGCAATGCAGGGCTTCAAATCAAGCTAATAGGAAATAAAAAATGGTTACCATAGTATATCCTGTTGTCTTTGGAATAGCTGTCCATACCCTGAAATCTAGTACAAGTGGACAAACTGGAACAGAATAAAACCAAACTAAATAGAACAATAAAAACAATGTGGGTTTCAAATCACAATAATAGATTAATGATGTCCGCTGCTTTCCCTTTTTAGACACTTCCTCCTCTTTCACTTTAACAGGATGTATTGTATCATAATTAGTTATTATCAGCCAGATATCCCACATTGCTATAGGGCCCCATAATCCCAACATAGAGACATGCATCTTACCCAGCTGCACCTCCTAACAGCTGCACTCACACTAAACTTCCCCATCAATTATTTTCTTCCACTAGTGCTTCCTGTAGCCCTCAGAACCATAATTTTACATACTACTCTCTAATTTTATGACTGATTTGTTCATACTTTGTCTCTGTCTCTGTCTCTCTCTCACTGACTCTCCTCTGCATCTCTCTCTCTCATATATTTATTTGATTATGCCCTTTCTTAGCCATTATAACAAGGCTCAAAGGCAACATTATGTTACTTTGTTCATTTGTTTTCATGATGCCCTGTTTAAACACTTCGATTATTTTAGAAAAAAACTTTAAGGAATATCTGAAATATAAAGAATGGCAAACGAATAAAGTCAGGTAAAACAGTAGTTTTAAAGTAATTTTATTGAGCAAAACTGAAGGAAACGTCAAGCCTTGAGGGAGTGAAGATGTATAATACTGATAGAATAAATATTACCCTAAATATAGTAAAATAGACATACAAATTATTTCAAGCCAATTAGAGCAATAAAACACTTAAAAGTGATCAAAATATGATTCACCAATAATTCAAAAGAATAAATACAGGTGATACATAAACATAAAAATATTCTCAACTTTAAAGATATACAAAAAACCTCAAATTAAAATAGTAAGAAAAACTTAATAAATCTTATTTTGGTATATTCTCTCCTAAGAGTGCCAACACCCAGACATGGAACATTTCTTTCTTGAAGGAATCAGAAGCAGAAATTTGTATCACAAAGCTTCTGCTTCTTTTGAGCTTTAACTATGATTCTCACAGAGCTTAACACCATGCCCATGAGTGTGACCTGATTTGCACAGCGATGAGTCTGAGCTTCCTTAGTGTCCCTGTGACCTCACAGCAGTGATACAGTTAGAAATCCTGAGAAAACAATGCTCTGTATGAGGAAAAGAATTAAATAATTGGATAGGACCCAGTGAAAATCAAATCAAATGAAAAAACAGAGTTTTTAATCTGGTTTCATTTAAATCACCTCAGAATGTAGCTCTCCCTGTCAACAAATCATCAAGGCAGTATTTCCAAACAAGGGACATTTCAGAGTATTCTATGAAACAGGCAGGGTTCAATTTATAAAAAAATCAATAACCAATCATTGCTAAAGATAGTAATAGTGATGACATGGAAATAAAACTAGTAGATCAAAGGGAACTCTGCATGCTGGTATTTACTGGAATAATATCAAAATAAATATTAAAACAACTAAGAGAATAGCCTAGGTGCCCCAGAAAATGGGGAATATAAACTCTATGGAATACTGTTCAATCTAAAGAATGAAATCCTCTCACTTTGGACAACATGGATGGAACTTGAAAACATTCTGCTTTGTGAAATAAGCCAAAAAGAGAAAGACCAGTAGAGCCTGTTCTCTCTCACATGTTGAAATCTTACCAACTACCCACAAAGGGTGCACTCACTGGGTACTGCAAATGGACATTAATAAAGTAGAGCTGAATTTTTAATAGCATTTACAAGTTTAGAAGAGATCAGATGGCTAAATGGAGGTTGGGTATGATTAGTGCACGATGTATGGATGTGTGGAAATATCTTGCTGACATCTATTAATATGTATAATTATTAGACATGAATCAAAAATAAAACAAAATAAAATACACAGTATTTTCTTTTTAAAAAAAATTTATTTAAAGAGGGGGGAAGCAAAAAGAAAAAAGGGTAGAAACAATACAGAATTTCAAAAAAAATCAACAGTAAGAAATCGCTATTTGATACATTACATATTGTCTTCTTGGATATAGTTGTTCAAGTTACAAAATTAAAGCATACAAAGTGGACATTCAAACAGTTCTGTTCACTGATCCAACAAAAACTTAGTAACATGGTTATCAATCCTACACACTTAAGTATACATACAGTTATCTCTTTTAGAGCACTTTCTTTTCCTCCCCTTGCTTTTTTTAAATTGTTTTATTTAAAGAAAAAATTTTGAAATGGAAAGAGGGTAGAAACAATACAAATCTCAAAAATAAAACAAAAACCCCAAAATAGTAACCAGTAAAAATCACTAGTTGATAATTATATACTTTACTCTTAGATGCAGTTGTTCAAGTTATGAAACTAAAGTCCACAAAGTGGACATTCAAACAGTAAGACTGCAGTCAATTTTGCTCCTCCATCCAACTAAAACTTTAGCAACATGGTTATTAATTCTACACACTCAAACATACATGTAGTTATATCCTTTAGAATATTCTCTTTTCCTTTTTTTCCTTTACAATAACTATAATCCATTCTCATAAACTACTTAGAAGTTCTACACATGTATAAGTCTCTACACATATGCCTAGCCTTTCTGTATTAGAGGGAGAAACAAATCAAAACAAGTCAGCAATACAAATTCCTAGAGAAACACGAGATGAAAAGAACATACAAAAACACAACATTAGGTGATCTACAGTAGTCAGTATGATGTCTCTAGTTATTTTCAATAAAATTGTCTATATCATCAAATATAATATAAACAGCATTGCTTTACATTATTAATAAAATATAAACATTGGAAACATTATAGGACTTCAAAGGCAGATAACAATCAAACCAGAATGGGTATCATATTGAATCCTGTCATCTTCACAGTAGTTGCCCCTACTCTCAGACTCGACACTCTCAAGCATACCAGATTCAAATAAAATCAGTCAAGATAAAACAGTGATATAACCAATCTCTCTGTCTTATCTCTGCCATACTATTTTTCTGTTGTTATTTGTTTACTTTTCTCCTTCATTCCACTGTCTGCCCCTTTCTTTGAGGCCTTTCTGCCATTATTCCTGGAACCCTGGTGACTTTCTTCTCTCTCTCTAGAATGTCCTTCAGTATTCTTTGCAGGGTTGGATTGGTGGTCACAAACTCCCCCAATTCCTCTTTGTCGTGGAAGTATCTTGTCTCTCCATTAATTTTGAGAGACAGTTTTTCAAGGTACATCATTCTGGGTTGGAGGTTATTTTCTTTCAGGGCTTGGAATATTTTGCTCCAAGCTCTTCATGATTTGATGGTTTGCATTGAGAAGTCCGCTGTGATTTTGATGAGTTTACCTTTATAGGTAATCTGTTTCTTTTCTCTGACTGCTTTTAATATTCTGTTCTTGTGATGGATTTCTGGGATCCTGATTATTATATGTCTGGGTGTAGATTTGCTTGGGTTGTAGCTGGCTGGAGTTCTATATGCCTCATTTACCTGAACTTTACTTCTGTTACCTGTGTTTGGGAAGTTTTCCTTAATTATTTCTGTGAATAGACTTTTTATTTCATTTGTATTTGTTGCTGCATCTTCATTCACATATTTTATTCTTAGGTTATAAATCCTCTTGTCATCTTCTAGCTTTTGTATCATTGCTTCCTGCTTCCTTGTTATTTTTAAGAGATCCTTCCTTTCATGATCATACTTTGCAAATCTATCTTCAAGTTTTGAAAGTTTGTCTTTAGTTTCTGTTAAAAGGTTTTGCCAGGTTTCAGTGGAGTTTTTAATTTCCTGATATTCTCTTTGGATCTGTTTCATATATTCTAGGTTTTGTTTATATTCTTCATCAAAGCCTTCTCTCCTTTCTCTGGGTTCCTCTATTCTTTCATTTGTATCTACTAGAGGATTACCCAGGACTTCTTTTATTAGTCTTCTTATATCTTGCTTCACCTGAATTAGAATTTCATATTTAAATTCGACAATGAGGTCAAGGATGTATTTCTTTATTTCCAATGAGGCTGTCTCTGACATTACAGGTTTGCTTCTCTCAACCTCCTCTGCATTTACCTCAGTTGAACTCACTTTCCCTGTTTCCGCAGTTGGGGACCTTTGGCTCTTTTTCTGTCTTGTCATGTTTTCGGCTCCCTTCAGACGGGTGGTGGTGGAGGTCTCTGGGCCTTTCATTTTGCTTACAGTTTTTCTGCAGCTCACGTACTAGGGAAGTACCATCCCTCAGTCTGCAGTGGATCTGTGAGTTGCACCCTGAAAGCTGGCTCCTTCCCCTATGTCAGTCAACCAGTTTATGCTTCAACAGGTTTGTATGTTCCCTGGGGATGCCACTGGCCCAGAAAAGCCTCATGCCCTGCTATTGGGTTTCAACCAGGGGTGTGGCCCTGCTCGAGCAGATCCCACCAATCTGCTTTGGACTAGGAGTCATCAGCAGACACTGCCTAGGGTGCCAATTCAAGGTGGCCCTGGCCAACTCCAAAATGTGGCCCAGCCAGTCCTCCCAGTTTGGGGATTCCAGTTCCTGTCACTCACCAAAGTTCACGCAGCTGGACTGGCTATTTCCACTTCCTGTCTCAAGGCCTCCTCCAGCCTAGGGTCTGGAGCTCACCAACCCCCACTGTCGGCAGGACTGCAACCTCAGATCGATCGTGAGTCACCTGACTTTAAGACATTCCAGTACAATGATCGGGGCTCACCCAGCTACAGCCCTCTGTCCGTGCTTCTTTTTCTTCTTTCTTTTTTCTTTTTTCTTTTTTTTTCTTTTTCCTCAGTTTCTTCCTGGGTCATGAGAATTCCTCTCCTTTTGTCTGGCTTTCTCCATGTTGCCAGATTCCAGCATCTGAGTTGTTTTTATTTTTTTTTCCTCAGAGAAGCTCTCTTATCGTGCTGCCACTCAGTCAGCCATCTTGCAACCTACACAGTATTTTCAACAACTCATGAAGTTTGGCTCTCTCCTCTTTTCAGCTACATCCATCTCCTTCCTATCACATGCATTCCACCTAAAATCATTAATCTATTCAACATTTATATATTGTTCACATTTCACAAATGGTGTACAGAGCAGAAACATATCTATGTGGGAAAACTGGATTCCAAGATAATTCTGGGAATCTGTTTTGCTCATCACTATGGCTAGCCATTTAAATACTGAGCTGAAGTAGAAATGGAACCCTGAAATAATGATCAAAAAATTAACCAGATACAAAACACCCTGGCATGTTAAGCTTAACATCATCAGGAAGAGAAGTCAAGGAAAAAATACAATGAAGAAATGATAATCACAAGAGGGGGAAAATGTGGTATCAGATATCTTCCAAAACAAAACTATATTAAGCCTTAATTTTCAGGTAGACATCATGACACATGCCTGTGACCTCAGCACTCAGGGTGAGGGGGCCTAATGCAGGAGAATTTCTGGGAGTTCAGGGTCAGACTGGGCTACATGGTAAGTTCAAGGCCAGACTGAACTACATAGAGAGACCCTGTTGAGTATCAAAAACAAAAACAAAACAGAGTTTTGGTTTTCAAATGTTGATTTCCCCATATCTAAACAATTTAAGATATTTCACGGAGCACTGGCAATGTCAAAGTCCTCTGGGGAGTTACGCAGCAGTGGGATGGAGGAGCAGAGGCAGAGGACCACAGTGCCGGGTGAGATGAGCCCAGATGTCCCCAGGAGTGGGTGACTGACTGGCAGCCACCTTTGGGAGGGGTCAGCTGAGCTAGGAACCCAGAGAAGATGTGGGTCAGACAGCTGAGTTCAGGTCAGCAGGAGCTCAGAGAGCCAATTCAAACCACCAGGGTGCTGAGTTTAAGCCAGCAGGATGCTCATGGACTGCTGTTGGCTGAGCAAAGCTTTTTCCAGCCTCACAGCTAGAAAGCAACCTGAACTTCAGCAAAGCTAAAGTTGCAGGCTTTCTGGGGTTACCCATGATCTCACTGTGAAACCACTAACAAATTCAAAAGATTCTGAACAGCAAAGCAACCAACTGACCAAGTGATGTGACAAGTGACAGAATGGGGAAAACATTTTGCCACCTATTCCTCAGACAGAGGACTAATAGCTGGGATATAGAAAGAACTCAAAAAAGAAAACCCTCAAAATAAAAGACTTAGTTAATGCAGTGAATAAGTGAAATGCACAACCATTTCTCCGAACAAGTACAAATGGGTAATAAATATATGAAAATAATGACTTCAATGTCATTGGCCACTGCAGAAATGCAAATCAAAACAACATTGAAGTTCAGCCTTACTCTAGGGCAATGGTCCCCATCTGGAAATTGAATAGTAACAAATGGTGGCAAACCTCCAGGGAAAAAGGAATCTTTCTATATTGTTAGTGAAAATGTAAGCTAGTGCAAACACTGTGGAAATTAGGATGAAAAGGCCTAAAACAAGTAATACCAGAAATTCTGCTCAGGTCTGCTATTTGCCTTGTAGGCATTTTAAAGACATTGTATTACAGTGATATATCCATACTCAAATTTATAGTAGTACAATTCATAATCATCAAATTTTGACAGTAGCCTACATGTTCATCAGCAGATTAACAGATAAAGAAAATGTGATATTGGGTATGGGGGTTTAGCTCAGCAGCATAAGCACCAGCCTTGCAAGTGCATGGTTGTGAGTTCAATCCCTGATACTGAAAAAAGAAGAAAAGAAAAAAAGAAAATATGATATTTACATGCAGTGGAGAACTATTCTGCCATAAAGAAAAATAAATGTCAGTCATTTGAAGAAGAATGGATCTTGAGGCCATAATTTCAGTGAAATAACTCAGACAAAAAGCATAAATATTGGATGATTTCTTTTATCTAGAAAACCCAAAATATAAATAAGGAACAAATTAAAACCTGAAGAGTAAGAAAAAGGGACATAGATCTTCAAAGGAAAGTTCTTTCAAATAAACTTTTATTGGTAAATAACTTTACAGGATTTGATTCCTGTTGATGCTACATGATTTCCACAGTGGTCACACTAGTTTACATTTTCACTAACAATATAGGAAGATTGCTTTTTCCATGGAGCCTTACCGCCACTTGTTATTACTGGATTTCTAGATGTGGACAATTTCCGTGGAATAAGGCAGAACCTCAGTGTTGTTTTTATTGGCATTTCTGCAGTGGCCAATGATATTGAAGTCTTTATGTTTATGTATTTATTACCCATTTGTACTTGTTCTGACAAGTGTCTGTGCATTTCACTTATTCATTGTATTAACTGAGTCTTTTATTTTGAGGGTTTTCTTTTTTGAGTTCTTTCTACATCCCAGCTATTAGTACTCTATCTTAGGAACAGCTGGAAAAATGTTTTTCCCATTCTGTCAATTGTCATATCACTTGGTCAGTTGGTTGTTTTGCTGTTCAGAATCTTTTTAATTTGATACCAATTTCCATTTTCTGATTGTTGATGTCATTTCTGGTACAATTTGGGTTGTCTTCAAAAAGTCCTTACTTCTTCCTATGTCTGCAATACTTTTATCTATTTTATATTCCAGTAGCTTATATGTTTCTGTGTTAACATTTAGAACTTTGTTCTATTTGATTTTAGTTTGTACAAGATATGGCCTCACTGCAATCTTCTGCATGTAAACAGCCAGTTTTCCATGACCTTTTCTCTGTATTTCTGGCCTCTTTGCTAAGATCGGATGGCTGAATGTATCTGGGTTTTTTAAATTATTTTTTATTTTAAAAAGAAAAAAATCAGAGGAATTAAAACACAATTTAAAAACACCAGCTAAAACAAAATGACAATAACAATAATAACAACAGACAAAAATTGGTAATATAGGATTTCAAAACAAGATAATAGGAGTTTAGCATTGGTTGTTATATTGCATATTGTTATCTTCCAAGTAACTGCTCAGGCTACCAGGTACAGGCGTGCAAGATTGATAAATGATAAAATTTCCCATTGAGCAGTTATACCTAGGGTTTTTTAATGCATTATGCCTTCCATTTCATTAATTTACATGCCTGTTTTGGTGCCAGTAACATGTTGTTTTTATCACTTTAGCTTTGTGGTATAACTTGGTATTGGGATTGTGGTGCTTTCTTTGTTAATGTTAACATCATCAGGAAAAGAAATCCAGAAGTCACTTCATGAAGAAATGAAAATCACAAGGAGGAGAAATTTTGCATCAGATATCTTCCAAAATAAAATTATATTAAGCCTTGTTTTCAGGTAGGCATGATAATACACACATGACTTTTCACAGTCCCTAGCTACTTTGAAGAAATCCCTTCTTCCATGATTGCTAACCTCAGCTTGTTGTCTATATCTGAGATTTTTGTTCTTAGATTAGTGCATACACTTTCCATGGAAGTTTTGCTCCCTTGGACACCTGTTTGAATCTGTTTCATGCATTCCATATATTTATTATATTGGGTGTTCCTGGTTTCCATCATTTTCCTAAGCTCTTGTATTTTGTAGCTGTATCTGCTTATGTCTTTCATTATAGCCACCATTTTTGTAGTTATCTGAACTGTGATATCTGATGATTTTTTTCCTACAGCCTTGTTCATTTGCTTTGTTACTTCCACTGTTACCTCTTCAGAGAGCCCAGTTGAGTGGCTTTCAGACTCTTCCACCACATTGCCCCCTGGGTTTGCCTCTGGTGATCTGGAAGTTTGGGGTTGTATCTTGTTTGGTTGCCTTCTCATTTTCTAGTTTACTGTTTTGCTTATTATTGTTTTCATCATTCTGTTTAGTTTGGTTTTATTCTGTTCCAGTTTGTATAGTTGTACTAGATTTGAGGGCATAAACAGCTATTCCACAGATAACAGGATGTACTATGATAACCATTTTTAATTTCCTATTAACTTTATTTAAAGCTCTGTATTGCCTTCACTGTCTTGTTTTTTGGTTTGTTTGTTTGGGGGGTACCAGGGATCAAACTTACAACCTTGCACTTGCAAAGCAGGAACTTATGTTGCTGAACTAAATTCCTGACCCCTACTGTCTTGCTTTGACTGATTTTATTCTATTCTGTTTTGTTTGATAGTATCAAGTCTGAGGGTATAGGCAGCTACTCTGAAGACAGTAAGATTGACTGTGATACCCATTCTTTTTAAGTCCTATAACATCTCCAATGTGTTATTTTTGTTGGTTTGATTTTGTACTGTTTTGTTCAATTTTATTATGCCTGTTGATGTGGGCAATTGTTTTGAAGATAACAAGAGGCATTATGGTGGGCATTATTGATCTCCTTGTTTTTAGTTTTTATTTTATTTTATTTTTTATTTTGAAGAACAATGCCAATTGAGGCAATGTAGGGAAATTGGTACAGAACTCACAGCAGGTTACCAGGATAACAATCATAGGTACCATAGTATATCCCATTACCTTCACAATAGTTGTTCCTTCAATCAGGTATAGCAAAATCAAAGGAAATACAGAACATTATAGAACTTATTGAAACAGCATATTGAATAGAGCAATACCATTAATCAGAACAAAGCAAAACAGTGATAATCATATTTACCTTCAAAGAGATGGTAGAAGGAAATCCTCCTTATTTGCTGTATTGCACATGGTCAGCCTCCCAAGTGATGCTCAGATCTCTCTCCCACTTGCTGACAGAGGGTGGGGTGAGTTTGGGGGTGGGGTGGGATGTTTGATTCTCAGAAGTTGTTCTTGTTGCTTACCAGGGCAATGAGCTGGCTGCTTGGTTTCCCAGTGCCCTAAGTTCCAACATGGCTTGGATCTCAGGAGACACTGATAGTTCTCACCTTGGAGTGGCTGTAGCTTGCTGGGCCACAGCCACTTGACAGGGCAGCAAGTTGGATGCTTGTTTTCCCCTGTATTTTGTTTTGAAGTTTTTAAGTATTTAAGTCATGTACCATGTTCATCCTTTTGCTTTGACTGACTATATTCTGTTTTGTCTCATTTGGTTTTATTGTCTTTCAAATAAAAAAATAACTAATTGTGTATTTATGGAAAGTATTTTTAAATGTTTCCCACAAAAGAGAAGATATACCTTTAAGGTGGTGCATATGGCAGTTACCCCCATGTGATCATTGCTGGATATTTACCTGGATTCAAATACTTCACTGTACAGTCAAAACATACATAATTATTGTGTGTATCCAAAGCTTAATAAAAGAACCACATGAGACAAAGAACTACCTTATCCATTGTCAAATCATAGAAAAAAAACAAACTTTCCAAATAAACATAGAGTAGACACATGAAAGACAATTCTTTTGCAGTATGATGAAAAATGCCAGAAACTTTGCATTCTTCTTGGTATGTTTCCTTTTGTAAATAGTTGCATTAATTGCTGTGTTTATATCTTTCTATTAGGGTGTTTGATGTATGTGTTTCAAAATATTTATTTTCTATATTTTATTATTTTTGCTGAATATCAGATAATACATTAGCAGTTGGAATACTGCCAGAAACACGGAAGTTTTTCCCATCTTACAGCATCTCAGGGACAAACTGAGCTTATCAGGAGCATTTGATATTTCTCTCTGTTTGCTGAGGATATTTTTTATTTCTTTAAAACCAGGGTAGATAATGGCCATCACAAACTGAAACCCCAAGGATGTAAGTGATGGGAGACTGACAGAGTGAGGACCATTTCTGGGTACCATTTATACATTTTGGGGGGAGTAATTTGATATCGATGGCTCACTTTGTGTCTATTTCTGTCTAATAGTGTAGCTGGAAATGAGCCAGGTATGATGCTACACATTATGTCACAAGTGTATGTGCGTTAGGTGTGTGTACGCGAGTGTGTGCATGTGTGCATGTGTGTGCATGTGTATGCATGTGTGTGTTTAGGGATAAACACAGGTGTCAGGGACTGGACATCTCAGTTTAATATGTAGACACTTTGCAACATATGGTTTGACTTAAAATCTTTCTTTTATTAAAAAAAACTCCTGAATTGTTCCTGTGTTTGCAGGATGTGATGACTACATCCCTTATGGGGAGTTGGTACTGTTACATTACACGCCTTAATATTTTTACTTCTTTGCCATGCTCTTCCTCTGTTTCCTGGCCCCTTCTCATTTGCAGGAGTTCTGTCCCCAAGTTTCCTGCTCTGTGATGGTGTGAAAGTGACAGGGACACTCCCACATGGTGACATGTTGTGATGCTGAGCATGGACCGTGAGCCACACTCTTGCTTGGCAGTTGGCTGCATGACCAGGCTGCTCAGGAGGGCAGGTGTATCACACACATGTCTTAATTATAAAACAAGGGCGTATCAGAATATAACACTGCGTATGTAAAAGAACATCGGTAAGGATGGGGACATTGCTCGGCTATAGCATCTGCCTGGCAAGCACGAGGTTCTGAGTTCTGCATCCTAAATGGTGATTCATGCTGGAGAGGCCAGAAATCAAGATAACAGATGTAAATAGAAAGGAAATCCTCTGTAATTCAAGGGAAGTTTTTACAGCCAACTTTATATGGAGCAAATGCAAAAACAATGAGCAGAGCCAGTCCTTTTCTCTTGGTATTCAAGCAGCAAAAAGCTTTCCTTACAGAATATTTTGCTCATATGTGTTTTCAACATATGAAATTTGCATTCATTTTTAGGAAATGGTACATATATTCTAAATAGACTAATCAATTTCAATCCCTTTTTTCCCTCCTCCCAGCCCCTCATACCCTACCTCTATTTGAAAAACTCTGCCTTGATTTTAATCTTTGTTTTACTTATAATTAGTTTGTAATATAGTTTAAAACTGACATATGACACTGATACTATACCTGTTTATTATACATGTATATAATGTATAATTGCCTAATCATGGTAATTAGCATACAAATTTTCACTTCTATTCTGTTGGGAAGCCTTGGAATCATCTAGTTATTTTCAAATTGCTCAACTAAGGTTTGCCCACTGTGTTGTAGAACTCAAGATCAATTTCTTCCTATATTGGGGTTTCACTCTCTCCATCTTTCCTCCTTCTTACATGGCCCATCTTGAGGGACCACTACTCCACTGTCTTCCTCTACACTACCCTGCACTACATGGCTGTCATGAACCCTTGCTTCTGTGGGCTGATGGTTGTAGCATCTTGGATCATGAGCGTTCTGCATGCCCTATTACAAAGCTTAATGGTGCTGCATCTGTCCTTCTATGGATACTTGGAAATAACACACATCTTCTGTGAGCTTAATCAAGTAGTGTAGCTTGCTTGTTCTGACACTTTTCCTAATGACCTGGTGATGTATTTCACATCTATACTGCTGCACGGTGGTCCCCTTTCAGGCATTATTTATTCTTATGCCAAGATAGTTTCTTCCATATGTGCAATCTCGTCAGCTTGTGGGAGGTACAAAGTATTTTCCACCTGCACATCTCACCTCTCAGTGGTCTCCCTGTTCTATTGTACAATCCTAGACATGTACTTTACTTCAGCTGCAACTCACAGCTCATGCTCCAGTGTGACAGCCTCCATGATGTACAGCGTGGTCACCCTCATGCTGAACCCCTTCATCTGCAGCCTGAGGAATAAGGACATCAACAGGGCTCTGAAAAGATTCTTGTAAAAATAACTGGGGAATAAAAGGGAAATGGACTAAAAGATGGACAGGGAACAAAGTTGGCTAGGACAGGATAAATGGATAGGAAATAATTGAAATGTAATGTGTACTTGTACCAACTACCCACAGTGAATGCAATCATCATACACTGCAATCGTGTATAAATAAAAAGTGTCCGTATTTGAACTGGTGCTTTTGAATGCAGAGTTCCAGACCTCAGAAGAAGTAATTAGGTCTTTAATCAGATCACCAATGTGGAACTTTCTCCCTCTATTTATTTCTTGAAGTAACAATGTCTTTGACTTCAGCTTCTTTATATAATTTAAGCCACTTCCTCTGATATCCAATACTTTTCTGCTCTCTGAGAGCCAATATTTTGTTTTCATTTTCCCTTTTTAGGCTTTTGCAAAGTGATTCCAAACTTTGGATGAGAGGAATTGTGTTATATCCATTTGTTTTATATAATTATTAGATGTACCATTATGGTACAAACTACAATCAAGATTAAAAAGTACATAATTTCCCTTCTACAAGAAACCTAAAAGCTTAATACATTGCAACAAATTAAAAGATAATAGGAAACAGGAAAATAAATCCATTGTAAGAGATGGAGTGAAGAGAGAAGAAGGGTGCTAGAGAAAGAATTAAGATGTACTATGCACATGTATCAACTCCCAACAATGAGTGTGATTATTATATACCACAAACAAATACTAGTAAAAATTTAAATGATAAATTAACATTAACAGGAATTTAAAGTGATAAGCAACAGGTGTAATTAGAACATTTAGAAATATGACAACTCTGCATGTAACAGAGTTAAGATACACTTTATGAAGGAGGTTACTAACAGGAGGATCTGCCTTTCTTCAGGGAGTAATCATTTGCTGTGAGTCTCAGGCATAAAGGACATTTGTGATGGATGAGACTAAATTTCCTGTCCATTTAGAGATTATGACAAACTATAGAAAAGGGGGTGAAGGTTCACTGAGATTAAAAACGGATTTAAAGTATGACCAAAATGAGGTTGCATGATTTTTAACCCCAGGGAGAAAATCAGTCATGGGACACAGTCACCCATGTCATTGTATCTGCATGGTGGATTTCTGACACCACAAAAATCATACACAACCTTTCCATATTGATCACTATGTCTTCCTTCAGTTGTACCCAAAACCCTATAAGCAACATCTATTGCTTTTGTTAATAAGTGTAATTGTAACAACCAACTCGTCATGACCCTCCTTATTATTTTTTGATCTGTAAAATCAATTCTGTCAGATGATATTTCTGAACAGTTACTCTGAGACAATACAAGT